>WNHD01001244.1:10941-34560 GCA_011057455.1 Ganaspis sp. Gsp50
GTTCTATGAAAACTTATTCGGAAAAGCGGTGTAGATCTTAACGATCTCATTGGAGCTGCAAAATTTATTTGTGCTAATAACTCAGGACAAAGAAGAATAGAAACATTAGGTAAACTACATTTGGTAAAACGCGATGAAAAATTACTGTTTAAAAAACTAGAGTTGAAAAAACTAGAATTGGAAAAACTAGAATTGGAAAAACTAGAGTTGGAAATACTAGAGTTGGGAAAACTAGAGTTGAAGAAACTAGAGTTGGAAAAACTAGAGTTGAAAAAATTGCAGTTGAAAAAGTCATGTTTAAAAAACTACGTTTATTTATAGAAAAAATGGAGTTATTTGAAGAAAAAAGATGGTTCTAGAGGGGAATGGAAATATATACTTGACACCCATGAAAACTGGCAGAGATTAACGAGTCATGGGAGGCTTGCCCCGACCACTTTATAAAAAGTCGCCATTTGCGATGATAAAGGTTTAGCTTCATTTTCTTGATTATTAAGCCCTTGAAGCTCGGTGAATTTTTAATCCCTCTATTCTCGGGGGTCCCATCCCATTCTGTTTGCCAGTGGAAGAAGCGTCTCTGCATGGAGCCTCGTCTTTCCGGGCACACATAGAATACCTATGCATAATTTTTGCACTCACGTAGACATCACCTTTAAGACTGTATGTGTGATACATCGAAGCATGCGTGCCATCTGGCGCCCCATGTGCTCCTTCGGCGCTGTTATACAATGCAATGACGCCGCGAGCGCAGAACCTTCCTGCGTTTTGTTCGCATGCAATTTTGACATTTTTCCTACTCTCAACCAATAGCAATAGCCTCGAATCGCTCGCACAAAGACTCTCTCTCCCTCTTGATTCTTCGGGAAAACGGATGTGGCCAAGGGTTTATGTCGATTCTACTTTTACAACACGGTTCCCTTTTTCTAACAATAGGTGTCATTTAGTACTTTTTAATGGTCCTTTATTCACTTATTTATTTTTCATTAAAATTATTGTTCGTAACAAAATGCCATTCTTGTTTCAACCATGGTCACGAAAAAATTAGTCTGAATCAGAAAGAAAGAGAAAAGTATATGCATATAAAGTTTATAGTATAAAAGTATGTTTTTGAAATCTGATTTGGAGTAGTTTTTTTTAATTTTAAAATGTTTATTCTTGAGTTAGTCATTTGATCTTAAAGTGAGAATTTTATATAGTGAGGATACTTTTTGATTTAAATATTCTGAACTTTGGACATTTTTGATTAACAAAGTTTTAAAAGAATGTTTAGTGTGTGTCAAATTTCAGAATGACGTCCTTCGTGGTTTTGAAGATTTTTAATTTTATGCATTGTGGTGTCATGCATAAAATGATTAGTCATTTGCAATACTCGTGACATTCACTTATACCATTAAATTAATTATTTTCATAACCATTAGAGATGACATTTTAAACTTTGGCATACATAATCGACAAAAGTTATTGAAGAATAACTTATATTATTGAAGTTAATAGAAGTTATTTTTAATCCGTTTTCATTTTTTGTTTATTTGTTTTGTTTATTCGTTTTGTTTATTCGTTTTGTTTATTCGTTTTGTTCATTCGTTTTGTTTATTCGTTTTGTTTATTCGTTTTGTTTATTCGTCTTGTTTATTCTTTTACAATTTTTTTCAAAAATTCAGGAAAAATGGACTGAAAATTTAAACACTAATGAAACTGAATCTATAAAACTTTTCAATGAAAATGTCTCAATTCTATCATTACTGAAAAATTTATTGTTAAACATTTTTTCAAAATCGTAAAAACAATTTGTTGGTCGAAAATCATGCATAATATTCAGAATTTTATATTTGGCTCAATATTTGTTTCTTGAGTCAAGAATATTTTATTGAAAACGTTAATGAACTTTATGTAAAAAATGTTATTAAAAGTTGTTAAAAGTTGTTAAAAGTTGTTAAAAGTTTTGTTGAAACTCGTTACGAATTTTATTAGAAGCTGATACAAATTTTAATGTGAATTCACGGGATTCAAAGATCAATAAAAAAGACTGTCGATTTCAAGCAAAAGGAGTACCTTCTTCATGAAAGGGACAGTTTTTCTGCGAGCAAGATTAAGGAAACAAAAACGAAATTGATTTTGCTTTATTTAAACGACACTTCGCAATCACACATTCCGAGATTTGTTTTTGCAATGGAAAGTAATAAAAAAAAATAGTAACAACTGCACTTTCAATGAATGCGTACTTCAAAGTCATAGAACGTTCCAAAGGTTCTCACGAAGTGCGGACGCCCACGTCAGGCGTGATTTAGCGATACCCATGCATATATTTATACCATTAATTGCGCAAACGTGTCGGTAAGTAGGTTGATTTAATGAGCTAAGAAAAAATAAGCGTGTAGTATGAAAATTCTTGTGGCACGGCCGGTTAGTCGATCCTTGAAATCGTATCGAAGGGGATTGGCTTCGCAATAAAGAACACAGAATAGACGACCACAACTGTCGCTGGGGACATGTTCCAAACATGTGTCTTGCTATTATGTACACATAACACCCGGTAGACAGTTGTCACCACCATAAATCTTGTCAACTTGTTTTTTAGGCGCGGCACGTTTTGCTTCTTTAAAATCAATTTTATTATAACAGTCAACAAAAAAGCTTGGTCTCTTTTTTCTTCACTCTTCAATTTTACTTATGTATGTTACTAAGAAAGCAGTATTCTTGATTCAATGCAACATGTTGTAGGAGTCTGTACTAGAATTGTTATTCTTGGTTCATATTTTAGTCTGGATTCAAAATTTTTTTTTTATTTCTGATTCAATATTTTATTCTTGAGACGAGAAGATTTTATTTTTGACTCAAGTGTATTTTATTCTCGACTCTAGAATATTTTATCCTTGGTTTCAAAATATTTCTTCTTGAATTAAGAATTTACGTTTCTAGATTAAGAAATTTATTGTTGATTTAAAATTGTTTTCCATCTAAAAGTATCTTTATTCTTTATTCAAAAATAATTTTTCCTTGGCTCAATATTTCATTCTTGACTAAAGAATATTTTATCATTGATTTCAAAATATTTCTTCTTGAGATCTAGAATTAAATTATAATTCTTCTTAATAATCTAGATTTCTGTATTGAAAGATTTATTCTTGACTTAAAATGACTTGATTTTGAAATAAAAATGTATTTATTCTTTATTCAAAAATAATTTTTGCTTTGCTCAATATTTCATTTCTCACTCAATATTCATTTCTAGACTGAATATTTCATTCTCAGTTCTAAAATATTTATTCTTGAATTTAAAGTATCTATTTTTGATTAAAAAACACTTTATTCTTGATTCTAAAATATTTATTCTTGATTTTAAAATATTTATTCTTGATTCTAAAATATTTATTCTTGATTCTAAAATATTTATTCTTGATTCTAAAATATTTATTCTTTTTATTCTTGAATTCAGAGTATCTATATTTTTGACTCAAGAATTCTGCATTCTTGGTTTTAAAATATTCCTTGTGGAACTATGAATATTTTTTATCCAATAAAGATTTTTTCGTGATTGAAGAATATTATATTCTTGATTCAAGAATACTTGATTGTTAATTAAAGACTACTCTCGTCTTAATTCAATAATATTGCATCATTGAATTAAGAAAATTTTTTCTTAATTCATGTAGTTTTAGTTTTGAATCAAAGATATCACATTCCGGAACTAAGCATTTATTCTTGAATCAAGAATAATTATTCTACGACAGTTTTCAAAAATGTTACGCATTGTTTCGCATTTTCTTAGTTTCTTTTTCTTTAAATTGCGACATTAAATTTAAATATATAAGTAGCATTTTCTATCTAAATTTTTTTGCCCGTGATTTATGCTTTCATGGTTCGAAAATCAAATGAATAGGAAATATAATAAAATTAAAAATTTCATTGATTTTGAATTGATTTTCAAATCAATTCTTGTCATTTTTTACTACATTGACTTGAATGTAAAAGAATTTTCAGATTCAAAAGACAAATTCTAATTGAAAAGAAAATGTAGTGAAGAATGATTCATAGACAAGATGGCAAATGAAAATAACATTAAGTGGAGAATAAAAATTGTTAGGCATATCAGTACAAACGGATCATTAAGTGTAGAACCGACAAACGAAATGAAAAAGTTGATGATTTGAACGATCAAAGAAAAACTCTTCACGATCCATGAGGAAGTGTAATTTTTTCCTCAAAGAAGATCTGAAGATTGGCAGTTTATCTGAGAAGGAACGAAATTGCCATCGAGAATTGTATATCTATATATATGTGTGTTCTATACACATGGTATCAATACACTCCTTGTTAGTGAGTTTGCTCTCTGTCATGTTTGAAAGACGTTTTATGCGGCACACCCGAATTATAAATAAGTAAGTGCACAATATCGCGAGAGTCTTTGACCTCCTCTCCCACTATTTGGACTAGGGTCGTCGGAAAAGTTTGACTGACTCCAATTTATTTGCTCTTATCAACTTCGTATCAAGAAGAAAATCGTCTTCTCCACTTTCGACTTTTGGCCTCTTTTTTCTCTCTCTATCTTTTTCAGTCACAAAAAGATTTCTGCAATCTTTTCCCGACTCTCTTCATTTTTCTGTCAGAATTTGCCCTCTCTTGAAAAATCTCTCATCGAAATTCCAGAGGAAAAAAATCTCGCTCCGCGAGGTTGAGAAAAACTGGAATCGCTCGGTTTCTTGTGCTGGTTACAGATAGCGGACTTGTCCCTTAATTAATATTCAGATAAGCGGAAAAATAAGAACGATCTAGAAAAAGCGAAGCTCGAAGATATTTTTAGACATCACATTTGTAAAATTTCGTGACGGTTTATTTTTTAAATTTGTGCGCATCTTTAAATTACATTTTAAAAATAGAAAGCAAAATTCAATTTTAAGGAGCGAGAGAAAGAATTGTCAATTTCGAAAATGAAATTGAAAGGAAAAAGTGGAAATGGTGATAGATCCTTGTCTGTTAATATAAAGGTGTAATGTTAAATTTAATTTGCCGTAAATTGTGTGCCATTTCTAATCGATCCAGTTTTCATGACGAATAGTGAATGAGACTTATTTGAAATATAAACTCGATTTTATGCAGTCAGCCGCTTTTATTATAAACACTAACGCACTTAATGATTCTATATAGACGTCATTCATCGACATCACTTTCAGGTATATAATTCTGCGTCATCGCTATGATCCAGACACGTGAAATAATCCCATTAATATAATCATTTTTCCTTTAATTAATTTCCTTTCATTATTTTATTGCACTTTTCTTTTATTTTTAATTCAATACAAATCAATTTGTTCTTAATTTCATTTTATTTATTTGCATTTTACGTGGATCATTTTTTTCAATTCATTTGAATTATATTATTTGTTTTTACTCCATTTGAAACATATTTTCATTCGAATTACATTTTTACTCAATTAAAATTAAATCAAAATAAATTTAAATCTACGAATCAACATAAATAAATTAATCAATATAAATCAATTAATCAATATAAATCGATTCATTTAATTTCCAATAAATTAGAATTATTACTCACTTTCTTACAGACAAAAATGTAATAAAACCTTAATTCTATTGAATTTCAAAAGTCAGATTGACTAAATTGAATAAATATTTGATTTGACGAGTCTTTATCACCAGCAATACTTTAACCAAGTGGGTTTTGTGCTTTCTTGGTAAAAAGTGGAATTGAATTTCTAAATAATGATTGATATGAAATGTGCTAAATAGTCAATAGATTCCTTAATATCGCGCTGAGATTCGCAGTAAAAAAGTCGTTATCAAAGAGATACGAGATAAATGGAGATTTTTCGTTTCTCGGACACTCATGTCATTGAAAAATCAAGGACTTTGCCTTTTATCGATTGAGCTCGCTTGAAATCTCTTTTTCGAGTAGTAATTGGGTCTTACGTATTTCCACGTGAATCCAAGACTCACCCGACTTGTGTGCAAAAATAGTCAACGACTCCTATAAACGCGATATCTTCACAAACACGTTCTTACTAGTTTGCTGGTTACTCTACTAAGGCCAGGGTTCGAAAGTGCTTCGAACTTTTCACGATTCTTAACGAACCACTGACCCCAGAGGTCTCCGATATATTCATAAAAAATACTTCATTATTAAAAAAAAAAATCAATTTCAGTTTTAAAACCATTTCCCGACCTTCAAATTTAATTATCTCACCAAGCGATATTTTATAGCGAAAAAATCATTTGAGTTACTTTTGGGTTGTATTTACCAAAACGCTAGCTAATTTTAATAGTTTTCTTGGTTACATTTACCAAATAGATAGTTAACTTTACTAGTTTTGTGGTTATATTTACCAAGTTGTTAGTTATCGTTACTAGTTTTCTTGGCTACATTCACCAAATAGATAGTTAACTTTACTAGTTTTGAGGTTATATTTACCAAGTTGTTAGTTATCGTTACTAGTTTTCTTGGTTGCATTTACCAAATAGACAGTTAACTTTACTAGTTTCTTAAGTTATATTTACCAAATGTTTAGTTAACATTACTAGTTATCTTGGTTACATTTACCACATAGATAGTTAAATTTACTAGTTTCTTAAGTTATATTGACCAAAGGTGGTTAGTTAACTTTACTAGTTTTGGGGTTATATTTACCAAGTAGTTAGTTAACGTTACTAATTTTCTTGGTTACATTTACCAAATAGATAGATAACTTTACTAATTTTTTTGGTTTATATTTACAAAAAGATAGTTTGCGCTCCTATTTTTAGAAGACAAATTGAATGTGAAAATAGGGGTATTTTACTTTTTAAATAAATGTTTCGGAGAAAAATTGAATGAAAAAAATGGGTATTTTTTACCTCTTAAATAAATTTTCGTGAAAATTCACGCATTTCTGATAGCGTTAATATTTTGATAAGACATTATCGACTCGACACCCGAGAGCACGGTTCTCCCGCACCACTCAATATAGCCGCCAAAGATAAAGCTTGTTTTCAACAAATTAATCTTTCTCTTTCCTCAACAAAGCCTCGAGAAAAAAATGCCTATCTATCTTGACACTGCAGTGGCTTCATTTTGCTACGAAATTTCGATCCTCGGATTAAACAGATAATCGTCAATGTCAAAACGAACATCTCTTATCTCCTCAATAGTTGCCGATTCTTCATTCAAAAAATCAATTACGCAAGAGATTTGAGTTGTTATATAATTTGATAAAACTTCAATTTATGCCAAATGAATTTAAAGCTTAATTTATCCAAGCTGATTTTTGTTATTTTTTTTTTATCATGCTGACTTTAGTTTAAATTTAAATTTTTAAGAAGCTTTGTATTGATTACAAATGATTAATAAAGAAAATGATAAATGATTAAGTATTAATTAAAGTTATTGTTAGTCGCAAACTCCAAGTTGAGTTTCAAATTTTTTTTTCAATTAGCAGGTTTTTAATGAACGAAATTTTAGTCAAAAAACATTATCCAGAGCACAGAAGAGTTTTGCTAAAATGACACTGAATCTGGCGGCCTGACCTAGCGGCTATATTTTCTTTTGTCTTTCTATATATTTAAAAATGTTTTAATAAAAAGAGAAAAGAACATCTGGCCGCTAGGTTAGGCCGCCAGATTCAGTGTCATTTTGCTAAAATACCTATAAAGTGTTTATATGAAAACATTTGAAAACATTGTCTAAGATATTTTAAAATATTAATGTATTTTAAAAAGATATTTTAAGATATTTTGAAAATTGTTTAAAATTTTTTTAGATTGCTAAAATTTTTTTTAATTCGTCTGAAATTTTTTCAGATCATTGGCAATTTTTTTAAATCTCTGCAAATCGATTTTTAAATCGCTTATAGATCGTTAAAAATTGTGTTTCTTTCAATAAAAGATTTTTACAAAAAATTCCGATCTACCCGCAAAATATTTATTTCAGAAAAACGTGTAATGGTTTCAAATTAACGCGCAAGTAACAAGCTTTTTCTTGATTTCAAAATAAAGGGGGAAAAAGCTTGTTTTACAGTGAATTGGACAAAGTTGAATTGGACGTTTAAAAAAAAGTATTAACTGATGAATTAATAACAAAAATGTTGAAACTGTCTGAGAGTCTGGGAATACCTGGAGCATAAATGTAATTTTCATGAAAGCTGGCAAAACGTCAATCGCCAAAGGCGAAATTCAGCCAGAATGAAAACATTCGATTAGGATCCCATCGAATCGGTAATTTTAACTGACAGCCGAGATATGATCACAGCGAATCAATTGAATCGAGTATTCGCCAAAATTATCCAATAAGATTCGACTACTACAGATGAAGATAAATTCATAAGACGATTGAGCGAACGATTCTACATTCTTATTTGATTACAAAATGAAGTTTTGCTTCATTTGTGGACGAGATCAGTCGATTGCTATACTTGAGTCGATTAATGAATGTATTAATTAAAAATTAGCTCTCATTGAAATTCGCGGGTAACGAGCTTCGACAGTATTTATATCTAACTACAAACCAATCGAAAAAACCACTTGAGTTACATTCCCAGTTTTACCTTCGATAAGAAAAACCAAGACATTTTATCCGTTCAGACATTATTTGCTCCCGTCAAATAGAATTCCAATTCTAATCATTTATTCCTCGTTTATAAAGGAATAAAATGCAAATTTTTCTTACAATCTTTTCACACTCTCGTTAATACATTTTTTGTCAATATTAATAATGAAAGTAATAAATTCATTGCGGCTGGTGTTTTAAAAGACTTTTTAAAGATACAGTTACTGCAAATGAGTGACTTTTAATCATTCATTCTTTAAAGTGCTGCACGCTATTTATTTCTTTATTTGATTTTTACTACTTTCTTCGATCTTCATTTCTTTATTCGTTATTTAGTCATGCGCTTTTTATTTCTTTATGCGTTCTTTATCACTAAAATTGTTCCTAATTTCTTAATTCGCTCTTTATTTCTACATATTTGGATCTTAAAAGCGAAAGATTGAATTGAATTCCAGAGCTGCTTCAAATGTTTTAAAGTATTCTCAAATATTCAAAAGTTCTCTCAAATATTCTAGAGTACTTTCAAATGTTTTAAAATATTCTTAGTTTTTTTAGAATAATCTCAAATATTGTAGAGTATTCTCAAATACTGTGGATTATTCTCAAATATTTTGGAGTATTCTCAAATATCCCAGAGTACTCCCAACTATTCTAGAGTTCACCCAAATATTTTAGAGTAGAATCAAATCTTCTAAATTATTCTCACATATTCTAAAATATTCTCAAATGTTGTAGAGTATTTTCAAAACTCCCAAAGTTCTCTAAAATATTCTAGGGTACTTTCAAATGTTTTAAAATATTCTTAAATTTTCTAGAATATAATAATAATATTATAATATATATAATAATATAATAATAATAAAATAATAATAAATTCCAGAGTTCCCTCAAATATTCTTGATTATTCTCAAATATCCTAGAATATTCTTAAATATTTTAGGGTTTTGTTAAATATTTTGGATTATTCTCAAATGTCCTACTAGAGTACTCTTAAATATTTTAGTGTATTGTCAAATATTTTGGATTATTCTCAAATATCCTAGAGTATTCTCAAATATTTTAGGGTATTGTTAGATTTTCTGGACTATTCTCAAATATCCTAGAGTATTCTCAAATATTCTAGAGTATTTTCAAGTGTTCTGGAGTATTCTCAATTATTCTAGAATATTACCAACTACTCCAGAGCATTCTCAAAAATTTTTAGAGCTTTCTCAAGTATTCTAAAGCATACTCAAGTATCCTAGAGTATTCTCAACTATTCTAGAGTTCTCTCAAATATATTCTAAAGTGTTCTTAATTATTCTAGAATACTTTCAAATAGTCTAGAGGATTCTGAAATATTCTATAGTATTCATAAATATTCTAGAGTTCTTTCAACTACTCTAGAGTATTTAAATATATTCTAGAGTATTCTCAATTATTCTAGAGTATTTGCAAGCATTCCGAAGTATTCCCAAATATCCTCGAGTATTACCAACTATTCCAGTGCATTCTCAAAAATTTCTAGAGCTGTCTCAAATATTCTAGAGTATCCTCAAATATCCTAGAGTATTCTCAACTATTCTAGAGTTCTCTCAAATATATTCTAATGTGTTCTTAAATATTCTAAAATACTTTCAAATATTCTAGAGGATGCTGAAGTATTCTATAGTATTTTTGAATATTCTAGAGTATTCTCAAATTCTCTAAAGTATTATAGAGTTCTTTCAACTACTTTTGAGTATTCAAAAATATTCTAGAGTATTCTCAATTATTCTAGAGTATTTTCAAGCTTTCTGAAATATTCCCAAATATCCTCGAGTATTACCAACTATTCCAGAGTATTCTCAAAAATTCCTAAAACTCTCTCAAATATTCTAAAGTATTTTTAAACATTCTAGAATACTCTAAAATATTCTAGAGCTTTCTGAAATATTCTATAGTATTCTCAAATATCCTAGACTATTCTCAAATATTTTAAAGTACTTTGAAATATTTTAAAGTATTCTTGAATATGCTAGAGCTTTCTAAAATATTCTATAGTATTCTCAAATATTTTAAAGTACTTTCAAATATTCTAAAGTATTCTTGAATATGCTAAAGTTATTTTTTTATTACAATGTTAAATATTATTGCTGCAAGAATAAATTTGAAGACAGATTCTAATAACTAATTTCATCAGATCAAACATTAGTTTCCTCCAGAACAGAAATGAATGAGAATTCATATAAAAATTGCAGACTTAATTTTTTATTTCTTCTGTTCTGATACACCTGCTTGATATACACAATTCCCGATTGATGTGAAATGCTTACATAATCCAGCGTAATGAAATTTGCACTTTTCGTTAACTTGTGATGAAATTGAATGAAAAGTCGCACGTCTATTGAATTAAAAGAATTACGGAAAATACAAGACTTTAAGGCATAATCTGATAGCTGTATAACTCGGGTAACGTCTTATTTGTTGTTCGGCAGTTCATGACTTTCTCAGAACTCGACGCTTCATTAGCGGTTCTTTCCCCCCTTTTTCTCCCCCAATGAAATTACACGTGTGCATTAAGCGCGAACCTCTTATCTGGCATCTACGTGGTTTTAGTCTTTTCCATTGGCAACAAGGTTCTCGTCCAGGTACGCATTTGAGTCTGAATAGTGCATGGACCTGACTCAAAGTCGATTTATTGTCGCAAATGACTCGCAGATTATTTTCAAGAGCGCATTCAAGAGTGTAT
This sequence comes from Ganaspis sp. Gsp50, assembly GCA_011057455.1. NCBI lineage: Eukaryota > Metazoa > Arthropoda > Insecta > Hymenoptera > Figitidae > Ganaspis > Ganaspis sp. Gsp50. The sequence continues at coordinate 22,188 of WNHD01001244.1, forward strand.
ACATTTTTTTAATGGCTGACTCGAACATTATCTTTGGTGCTGGCTTCGCTCAGAATCCACCATTAAACTTTGTTACTGCTGTCCTTTATTATCACTCGTGCGGCAACTTTCAAGAAATTCGAGTATTATTGCCTCCAAGGGACACGCTTTTCGTTGTAAGGAATCACGTGAATTGTACTTTTATAGTTGCACATCAAGCCTTTTCTAAAATGTATCAAAGTTTACCTTATGCCTTTATTTCATTCTGTTTCTTGGTTACATTTTATTTCAAATTCAAATTCAGTTCGAATTGCGATAATTTTTTAATGTCGAAAGTAGACAGAGTATTTGCTGATAAAATTCTAAAAGATTGTGGAAAGAAGTTTAATATAAAAATAGTAAAACGAATTGGCAGATTTTAATTGTGAAACATGTTACTTTAAACTAAATGTTCTCTCAAATAATGACCAATTGTAATAAATTGTAAATTTTGTGTCATTTCATCAGTGTATAATAATATACTGATGATAATAATATACTGATGATAATAATATACTGATGATAATAATATACAGTATGTAATAATTTTTCTAAAAAAGTAGAAGCAAGCATTCTGCAAAAATGCATTATACAATATTAATACCTGATTCGAAAAAAGAATGCGGCCATAAAAAACCATTTAAACAAAAAGAAAAAAGAAAGATATAATTTTTGTAACGTTTTTCTTTTTTTAAAAACATAAATTTTTTCAAGGCATTTTAGTCTTCATTCTTAATGCAGAATCAATATCAATATTAAAAGGGAGCTTTCATAGAAAAACAATGCTCCTGATGTTTTTTCTAAGAAAAGAAAAAATATGTTTACAGCAGATTCTCGATTATCCTTATTTTATTAATTAATTTGTTAATTTATTATTATTTAATTTATTAATTTATTATTATTTAATTTATTAATTTATTATTATTTAATTTATTTAATTTATTCAAATTTTGCACAATTTCAAGATGTTTCTCGTGAAATAAAAATACAATTATCACTCTAAGGAAGAATTAAACTTTATTTTTATTCCATCTTTTCTTGCTCATTATAAACATTGACAGACCTTTTAATCTTCCTCAAATGCACTATACTGTTCGTCAATTCACCCTCATTTTATGGAAAAAAGATTCTCTGAACGCAAGACAATCAATTTTGACTATTCTCGTTATTTTATACTTTTTTTTTTAAAACTAAAGTGCACTCAGATCTGAAATTCCTTTACGATAAAATAGCAGATGTCGACGTTTACATAAAATCGTGAATTTCGATTCGCGTACAGAGTGAAAAAGGCGATTTCCGTTTGAACAAAGGAAGATGAAAGAAAGCCCAGAATTATGGTGACAGCCCAGAGCGGAATGTCTTGAGCGACTATATAGTTCAATTTACTTTTTTCACCCCCTGCTTTCGAGTTCCAGCTTCTCTTTCTTTCATTGACTCTTCTCAACCTACCTGTCTCTCTCAGTTTCTCCATCTCTCAGAAGTTTCTGATCCACAATGGCAAGGGTGCCTAGGGGGTCTGTCCACCCTTTGTATCGTTGAGCAATCACGACCTACCCCACTAGCGCGTACACCGTATGTGAATATATCTCATTTTTCTCTCTCTCTCTCTCTTTTCGATTTTCTCCCTTCTATTATCTTTCTTTCTCTCTCTCTCTCTCACCTTTTATTTTTCCATCTCTCTCGTGGCACGGACGTCATTTCGCGCTCTGTGGGGTTGCAAATGCCTCCGCGATGACTGCCGCATATCCCCAGAATGACTGATGAACTGCAACGGGCTTCCTTCTGCCTTATAGGCAGCATACAGGACGTTTCAATTACGTGGCACATCAGGCTCTCTGGCAAGAGACGAGTCCAGACTCGCGAATATACACTTGTGGACTCTGCACAAGATCCTCGCCAAATGAGAATAAACGCACAACAATCCCGCAGCCGATTCCTCTTAAAAAGCAGGAAAAAATAGACAAGTCATGGACTTGACAGAAAAAAATATCACGCTTGATGACTTCTCTCATTTTCAGGCAAAAATACAGATTAAACCTCTTTTTTTAAAGGACTTTTATTCACGTGATGATTCCAATCTACTGCACTGTTATTAAAAATTTTTAGATATGAAACACTAAACCGTGAAATGTTTGTTGTCTTCAAACATTGATGGGGTCATTCTCGTATTTTTCCCATAAAAATTATTTAAAATTAAATAATTTTATTTTAATTTTTTTTTATTATTTAAAATTAAATAATTTTATTTTAATTTTTTTTTATTATTTAAAATTAAATAATTTTTTAAATAATTTTTATTATTTTTACATCCGGGATTATTTTTTATAATTCGTATTTTTACGTAAACGTTCTATTAGTTGTGCATAAATTTGTTTACTTAATTATATTTTGTTGTTGATTCGATCATTAGGGGATTTTTCGAATGCTGGTGCAGTTTCGATTATGATTGTAAATTAATTTGAAATTCATTATGATTGTAATTAACTTGAAATTAATTTTGATTGTGATTAACTTTCGATTATAAATACTGCGCATGAATTGTGTTGTTTGGACCACAACTGTGCACGTTTAAGTTGACCGGATTACTACTGCGCATGTGTATATTGTACAGGTCACTATTGCGCATGTCTACACTGCGTGAACTCCTACTGCGCATGTTCAAATTGCGTGAATCACTACCGCGCATGTTCAAATTGCGTGAATCACTACCGCGCATGTTCAAATTGCGCGAGCCACTACTGCGCATTTCTAAATTGTGCAAATTTTACTACGCATATCCAAATTGTGCGTGAATTACTACGCATATCCAATTTGCACTTTTCTACAAAAGTAAAAAACAGTTTAATGAATAATAATACGTAAATAAATATTTAGCTCAATTTATTTGTCAAAATACACGAGAAATGAATGAAATAGTAATTTTCTGTTCTTGCGGTCAAAAACACTACAATGAATTAAAACGCATCAAATTTGTACATTTAATTCGAACGCCGAGCTTGTAAAATTCACTGAATTAGTGAGTTTGTAAAATTACTTGAATCTCCGAGATTTTAAAATTAATTGAAATTTAGAATTTTGGAGGTTGATCAAAATTGATAAAGTAGTTTGTGAAATTAATAGAAATTTAGAATTTGTAAAAATGACCAAATAGTTTGTAAAATTAATTGAAAAATCTGGCTTGTTAAATTAATTGAAAAAGCAGGTTGTCATGGCCAATAAACACATTTGTTCAATTAATTAAACGAATGGTTTTAATAAACTATCTGGAAATGTGAACAAATACAGAAAATTATAATTCTATTTTCGTTTCATCAATGGCTCACTGATGTTATTTAATTACAGAACTTTGCATTCATCTCTGATCCTTTAATTTTTAGCTATAATTGCGTTAAATATTGAGAAATTGATTCAAGACGATTCATTCTCTCATTCTGGAAATATCAAAATCGAGTGTCTTATTGCAAATGATAAAGAATAATAATAATAATGGTAATATTAATTCAATTAAAATAAATTAATCAATACTAATGAGAATGATACTAATATTAATAATAAGAAGTAGAATAATTTATAAGATTAATAATAAGAACATGAATAATTTATAAGATTAATAATAAGAACATGAATAATTTAATAATAAAAATAATAATAATAATAATAATAATAATAATAATAACAATAGCAAAATAACTCAAAATTAAATATTTTGATTAAAAAATGTAATCCAGAACAAACTATAATATTCCATTACTCATCCATCATTGAGAAATTATAATAATTTTCGAAATTGCATTAAACTAGACCCAAGTACTATTATTTCGATCTTAGGGATAATTTTAATTGATTGTTTTTGAAGTAAGAAATTAATTCTCCATGGAGAAACAAATAACGATTTTTGATTAGCCATTTTTCATTTACAGGCAATCATTCGGATTGCAAACGAGCGTCGAAGGTAATTTTATCATTATACAGAGAGTTATAAATGAAGGTCTTATTCTTGGGAGCATCTTTACCCAATTGACTGTACCTGAACCTGAGCCAAGCTATATCTAATGAAGCTGGGCACTCAGGAGATCGGCAAAGATCGCTACGAAGCAGAAATCTATCAAATTCTCGGTGCGCTGGATCAGAAACGACGAGAAACCAGTTTGGTCAGTTTGAATGACCGGGTTGCTTCGCACCAACCTCGCAAACACTAGTCGAGACGAAAGGGGAAAAATAGGCACTGGGTACTTACTTACCAGTAGACTTGCCATCTTCAAAGTATCATCAACTTTATACAGTACCAATCATTTCTGATTCTGAAATTTAATCATTTCAATTCTCACGGTAATTTGTTTTTTTTTTGGAAAAAGTTATCGTTGATGGTTGAATTTGAAGTTGTTTATTGTTGTAATTATTTTTTATTCGTTCATTGGAGGATGGAAATTTGAGATATAGTGCAAAAAAGCACCTGGGTTTAGTAAAATTTGATATTAGTGGTCTATAGGTGCATTGTAGATGCTTGTGTCACTACTGCGCATGTTTTTTTTCGCCTAGTGCACTACTGCGCATGATTCATTCGTTTAGAGCACTACTGCACATGTCTCATTCGCCTAGAGCACTACTGCGCATGTTTTTTTCACCTAGTGCACTACTGCGCATGTTTCATTCGCTTAGAGCACTACTGCGCATGTCTCATTCGCCTAGAGCACTACTGCGCGTGTCTTCTTTGCCTTGAGCACGACTGCGCATCTCCCGCTTTCATAATTCAATACTGCGCATGTCTCTTTTTGCTTAAAGCATTATTGAACATGTTTTACATGCGCTGAACATTATTGCGCATTTCTAAATTGCTCTGTTGACTACTGCGCATCACAAGAGTTCATAAATCACTACTGCGCATGTCCAAATTGCTTCGACCACAATCTCGCTTACCTAGCCGCGAAAAAGTAATTTTTTGAATCAAAGAAATCTTTTACTAGAAAGGTTATAACTTTCACTGCATCAGCTGAACTTTTGCTATATATTTAAGTGAATAAATTATAACCATTTTCAGTAATATTAATATTACACATTAATAGTGTTTGATTATTTGAGTTTATGAGTTTCGTTCTCTGTGAAATTTTGAAATGGTATAATATTATAGAAGTTGCGATATACCGGGCAATTAAGATTAGTATTAACGTAATGAATATTGGTTGTAAATAGTAAATATAATAATTATTAAAACCAGGTTTCATTAACTGGTAATAGTTTGTTAACGCTCTTAGTCTGGCTATTAAAGAATTTAAAGAAAGTTTCCTCTTATACGAGTTTGCAAATTCAACTACATGCCATTCAGTCATATTTATATTCCAATTACAAGTGAAGGAACTTAAAACATCCTTTCCTTTTTATTTCATCTTTCACTATCATTTATTTACATTTAAATCTTTTCTTTAATATCGTCGTTCAATGTTTTCATTAATTTTTATTATTACTATTATTTAGTGTCATGTTTACTCGTCTTTTTTTATAAGAACGAGAATTTAAATTTCAAGTAACCAGTATATAGTCTTAAAAGTGCAAAAATTTTGAGTTGCTCAAACTTCTAGTTATTTAAAGTTTAAGTAACCAAAACTTGAAGTTATCTAAAGTTTAAGTTACCAGAACTTGAAGTTATGCAAAGTTTAAGTCGCCAAAACTTGAACTTATCCAAAGTTTAAGTTTCCCTAGCTTGATGTTATACGACGTATAAATCACCATAGTTTGAAGTTCTCCAAAGTTGAATTTACCAAAGCTTGCAGTTATCCAAAGTTGAAGTTTCCAAAACTTGAAGTTATCCAAAGTTTAAGTCACCTTAACTTGAAGTTCTCCAAAGTTGATGTTTCCAAAACTTTAAGTTATCCAAAGTTTAAGTTTCCAAAGCTTGAAGTTATCCAAAGTTGAAGTTCTAAAACTTGAAGTTATCCAAAGTTGAAGTTTCCAAAACTTGAAGTTATCCAAACTTAAATTTACTAAAGCTTGAAGTTATCCAAAGTTCAAGAAACTGAAGTTATCAAAGCTCAAGTTACCCAATTTTCAATTTTTTCGAATTCGTATTTCTAGGTGCCCAAAAATTTCAAATTATCCATATTCCTAATTACCCAAACTTCAATTAAATTAATTATAAATGTGAAAGACACAACTAACAAAAATGGGTTTATGTCGTTTGTAAAAAAATGTTTAGATTATTCATAATTTTAAATTCTTTATGAGACAAGAATATACGAGTATATTTTTATTGAGAAGAGAGTTCTTTCTGTGAAACTTTTTTCTTGGTTGTTTAGGCATTGTTAGTTGTATTGCAAGTATAGGAATTCTAATAATGAATTATTTTGCAAATTAGATTTATAACCTTGTTAAAGATTCAACAAAGGATGTCGCGTCGTGTACTTGCGTATATCATCGTATATCCGAGAGTCACAAAGACGAGTTGAAATTGAAACGACTTGAAAATCATTCAAGACGAAGCTGGTTGGTCCATTGCAAAAACCAGCAGTACTACCTCCTCGTCGATCCTGACTTGAAATCAAAGGAAACATACAATCCTGTCAGGAATGAAGCATAGAACTTTCTTTAAATACTCCAACCTTTCAAACAGATTCCTCATTTCATCTTAACATTATAGAAAAAATAATTTTTTGTTTATTTCGAAATTCTCTGGTTTTAGGGAATCAAACGAGCAAATTGAATTTTATTAAAATTACTTAAAAATTATAATTATAAATTCATTTTTAAATTTAAACTTACATGTTTTCTTTTAGAAAAATTTAAACTTAAGAAAATTGATTTTGTGAAATTTTTTTGAAAATTTAAATCAGCATATAAAGGTGTTCAATTTCTTTGAAGTAATTAAATATACCAAGCAGTGCATTTAAAATCATTTATTTATAAAAATAGCCGAAAAAAACTTAGGCAAAGTTTATTATATAAAAAGAAATTAGGAGATATCAAACTAATCGACATTTCATGTTTTATTAAATAAGTTTTTCAGATTTCTAAAGAATAGAGTTTTTGATCTTTATTGCACATTAATATATTCATGTATCGAATACCAATAACATATTAATTATTACCGAATATGAAAGAGAATAAAATTTGTTTTTTAGTTCATAAATCTAAGAAATAATTTTATGGATTAGAGAAAATTATTAAATTTTCAATATGAGAGAAAAGTAATTTTAGATATAGTAGAGAAATATATGCTAAAATTTAAAAACTAATTTTAAAAAGAAGCGACAAAAAGATTTGAATTTTATTGAAAAATAAAAATCGTTAAAGTGGAAGTTAAGAAAAGCGTGATTTAAAAATTGAAACATTTTATTTGATAACAATATATTTACACATACACACATTGATACACACATGTGTTATTTCATTCTTGTCGTGCATCATCGAATACCAATAGCAGTTGAATTTTTAATAATCGTTTGCTACATACTTGGAAAAGGATTTTAAATAATTTATTTTAATCGAGGCAATAACACATGGAATGTGAGTCCCCGATCAAGTTTGACAGACGATAAATTATTCAATTGCTTTGAAAAACATTTTGTCGTGTCTCCAATTACCAATTATTGAAAGAATTAATTAGAGAGAAAGTTCATTTTAGTTTTAATGCTCTTTGAATTTTAAATTATCACTTATCTATATTATGTATAAAATTAGTTTATTCAAAATCAGTTTAATTGGAAATATGAATATTAAATCATTTTGCGAATCACTCTGCTTCGTAATAATAATAAGCTGTTTTTATTATACGATTGAATATACAAAATTTTTAATTTATTACTTGAAAAATATTAGAGTTTCGAATCACCAGATACCAAATAATGTTTTTTGATTGTTAGTTGTAATTATAGTTGTAATTATAGTTGTTTTATACAATTATAAATACAACTAATTGATTATGAATACAACTGTTTAAAATTGTAATTAGGTGCAAGCCAAATTTTGAAGAAATTGAAATTGGCAATATTTTTTATGCCCTCAAAATTATTCTTTTCCTAACATCAAATAGCGGAAATAGGCTAAAGTTGATTGTCGTTATCAGTAAACACACAAAATATACATTGGAGTTTTTAGTCATAAATAATATTTCAAGGAACTTCTTCACGAACTCTATGTTTATATAAATGACAATTATGCAATGATAAAAACGAAAATACGTCACTCCCTTATCACAAATTGTTATACCCACTCACTTGAAATTATATTGATAATTGAAACAAGTAATATCGGAAATTTCTTTTTCTTTACATGCCGCTTTCAGTATATTAAATATTCCTCGTCTTGATTTATTTTAATTAAATTTGATTAATGCGTGCCAATATAACAGTCTCGTAAATGACAGAATATATACATTAATGTTGAAATACAAAAGTCAAGTGTCATAAGGTCTGGGATTTTTTTTAAAGAAACTTTTAATAATATTGTGTCTGGAAATTATGAATTCCACGTCACATTTATCTTTAAACTTTTTATCTTTAGATAAAGAAATTAGCTCGGAAAGTAATATCAATTCTTAATTAGTTGTATCTTCCAAGCATATCCCATATAAACGTTACTTTCGATTGCGTTTTGAATAAATTATCGAGTTATAAGATTGTAATGGCCAGTTCGTCCTTCTCCTTTCGTTTCTCTTTCTTCTTCTACTCTCTTTTCCTATTTTTCACCTTTTTTCTTTTTTTCTTTCTTTTTTATTTTTTCTCTTCTCTTTTATTCTTTTTTACCTTCTTTTTTCTTTCGTTTCTCTTTTTGCTCCTTTCTCTTTCTCTTTCGTTTTTCTTTTTACTTCTTCCTTCCTTGTTCTTTCTTTCGTTTTTCTTTATATTTTCTGCTATTTTTTCTTTCTTTCAATTCCCCTCTTCTTTTCTTTTCTGTCTATTTTCCACTTGCTCCTTTCCTCGATCCTGTTTCATGGCTATAAAAATTGTTCCCCGGCATATAAGAATGATCGATCCCCTGCCCCCTTGACGGCAAAATCGCGGTCGTGATTCAACCGCATATAAAGGAACATTCATCCACCGCAAGGATAGTGCGCAGTGAATATAGCCGCACATACTTGAGAGCATATCAAATGCACACGAATGTCCATCTTGTATTATAACCGTACCTCGCGTGTTCATCCGAACACCGATCTCCCGAGATGTATGCAAAAAAATAGCAAAATTACGTAAACATCCTGCAACGACCGATTACCACATTCAGACTCCATGCTCACCTTTATAATCGTTTAGCCTCCTTAGAAACGTGCATGTTAAGAGCACAAAAAATATTTATATCCCTTCAATGTCCCAAGCGGACAAGAAAAATATATATTCCAGATCGAAGAAATGTTAAATCGAAATATGTCAACTATATCAGCTACTAGCATTATAAGAAATCCTATAACTTTTATAATTTTATTGCTCTAAATCAATAATGCATCCTTTTTTCCCTAGGACGATAATGTTCCCTTTATTTCCCTAGAACATGTTTGCTTTTTATACTTTCTAGAACATGCCTTCTTTATTTTTCCAGGACAATGAAATCCGCTTTCTTTCTAGAAGATTTTTGTCTATTTTATTCCCCTAGAACAAAAACTTTTCTTTTATTACCCTAGGATAATAGGGCCTTCTTTATTTCCCTAGAACAACAATTTTTGCCTTACTTTGTAAAACAATTTTTACCTTACTTTGTAAAACAATTTTTACCTTACTTTGTAAAACAATTTTTGCCTTCTTTATTTCTCCAGGACAATAATGTCTGCCTTATCTTTCTAGGAGATTGTTGTCTACTTTTTTTCCCAAGAACAAAAACGCCTCCTTTATTTCCCTTGAACAATAATGACCCCTTTATTTCCCTAGAACAATAATGACTGCCCTGAGGACAATAAAGTTTGCCTTATTTCTCTAGGAGGTTATTGTCAACCTTATTTTGTTAGAACAAAAACGCCACCTTTATTTTCCCCAGTGCAAAAACGCTATCTTTATTGTCCTAGGACAATAAAGCCCACTTTATTTCCCTAGAACAAAAAGGTTTCTTTTATTTCTCCTTTATGTATCCTTTAGAATAATGTCTGCTTTACTTTTCTAGGAGATTATTGTGTACTTTATATTGTTAAAACGAAAACTTCATCTCTATTTCCCTAGGACAATAAAGCTCCCCCTTATTTCCCTAGAACAATAATGCCCTTTTATTTCCCTAGAACAATAATGCCCTTTTATTTCCCTAGAACAATAATGCACCTTTATTTCCCTAGAACAAAACGACTCCTTCATTTCCCCAGAACGAAAACGTCTCCTTTCATTTTCCTTGAACGAAGAGCTTTCTCTATTTCCCTAGGACAATAATGTGTGCCTTATTTCCTTAGGGCAATAATGTGTGCCTTATTTCTTTAAAGCAATAATGTGTGCTTTATTTCCTTCAGACAATATATGTACACTTCATTCTCCAACAACAGTGGCATTTATTTTCATGAATAGGCAGTAATTTCAAAAGGATTACAAGATTAAATTTTTTTTCTGAAAATGAACAATATGCAATGAAATAATTTGAATCTTTTAATATATTGATGTAATTTGAGATGTAAACATTAAAGACTTTCTTTTACACAGTCTAACCTTATTGAAGCGTGGGATCTCGATTACTTCAACCTTGAATGTAACATTTTCAATCTCCATCAAAGATTACATGCTTTCACATTTGATGCGTTCTAGAATTTAAAGGCTTTTAAGCACACGTTTTTTTGTACTTTGAGAACTGAGCACACAAAAAACTATTCTCAGCTTCCAATTAATGTCAAATTTTAATCCCATTCTTGTTTACTTTCCTTTTAGTCAAAAAAGCAATTAATTTTATAAAAATTAGAAATGCTTTAATTTAAAAGTACATTTAAAAGTATATTTAAGTATAGAAAAATCTAAAGTATAAAAAGATAAAAGTAAAGTATAAAAATAAAGTTAGTAAAGCAAAGTGAAGTCCACACAATAAAATAAAAGAAACGACCTCTCGCTGGCGATTGGTTTAGAATGAATGCAGGGCCAACGACCATTTTGAGTGCGTCCATTGTCCCAAATATATTCTAATCGTGTCAGCCCACACTGAGGCGGTTCAAGTTGTGAATATAATGACGGCTTAGAAAGGGGGACCCCACTCTAAATCCACGGCCATGTTTTGCCTGGGCCCCTCCTGTTTAGAAGGGCATGACGTCAGAAGTTGCTGACTCTCAAACAGAGAACAGAGACCAAACTAATATAACGTCTCACGAGCTTGACGACACTGACTGTACTTAACTCTGAAAAGATGCCTTTCGGTTCTCATGGTCACCAATTTCGTAAGAGCACTTAGCGGCTCTTATAACCATGGCTCACGGTTCGAAATTCCCGCCATTCTAAGGTTACAGCTCCCATTCTAAGAAAAACTTGGTTTCAAGGTGATTTGCGGAATTAGTGACCCGCTTTTTTGCAATATCTTATTTATCTACTTTTTTACAGTCTGTTTAGAAGTAGCTATGCTAATTTATCCCGTCGGCATAATTTTCGATTATCAAACGAGCTGTTTCATTTTAGCTTTATTTGTTGTTTTTTGTGTAATTTGTTTCGTTTTTTCTCTTTTTTTGTAGAGTTATTATTTTTGGGAAATTGATACTAACAAGGGGGTACTTGTTTGATTTTAAATAACTCTAGGTTACATTTTGCAAATGTTGCTATAAGGTTTAAGAGTACATTTTGAATAAAATAAGCCTTGGATAAAATTTTTTCGATTATTTTTATATGGAAGTTATTGCAAAAGTAGTATCAACGTTTAGTTAAATAGAAGTAAAAATTGATATTTAAATATCAACAACTCGTGAAGTAATTAAGATTTCTTTACGTTCTTGGTCTTTATTGGATGGTTCTTGATTTGATTCTTCATTTGATTCTTGGTCTTTATATATATGGATACTTATCCATATATAAAATAAAAATAAAATGCAAATAAAATTTGCAAATAGCGTGAATGTATTTTATTTATTTAAAAAATTACACGGGATAAAATCCCTTTAGTGAAACTAAATAATATAAACTAAAAAATATAAACTCAAATGATGTTTAAACAAAATATATCACATAAAACAAAGGCTTAGGTCGCATTGTTATTCAAATCAAACAAAAGCGCACGAAGATTAGAAATAGACACAGGTAATTTTGTACCAAAAAAGTCAAGGTTCTTTTTATTAAATTAAATTACTTTTCGTACATCCCGTGTGGAAATTGCCCGGTTTGGCCCATATACAAAAAGGTTTCTGGCCGGGTCCTGGTCGGGTATAAATTTTGTAGAAATGCCTTACCAGGATCTGACCAGAATCCAGCCAGGTATAAATTTTGTT
>WNHD01001245.1:0-20272 GCA_011057455.1 Ganaspis sp. Gsp50
TTTGAATTTTTAAAAAATGTTAAAGGTTGATTTTTGTAAAAAATCCATCTATAAGGAAGCAAAATTTTCATGAAATGAATAGTTTTCTACTTGTTTCTTATCCATTGCTAACCACTTTTCTTTCTTTGACATTTAGTGTTTTTTAATTGTTCAGATTTCACATTTTTTCACATTTTGTCTTTTTTATGCTTGTGCTTCCTCAGGAACAAGCTTTGTTTCTTCTTTGTTTTATTTATTTTTGTATTTTATTATTGCTTCTTTATTCTTGTATTTTTCTTTCTTGTTTTCTATCCTTTTTTTAGTTATTTTAGTTTTTTTAGTTATTTTATCCTTTCTTTACTTATTTTTTTCTTTTTGTCTCTTTCTCTTTTTTCCAGACCTTTTATTTGGACTTTTCTTCTGAACTTTTCTTCTGAACTTTTCTTCTGAACTTTTCTTCTGAACTTTTCTTCTGAACTTTTCTTCTGAACTATTCTTCTGAACTTTTTTCTTGAACTTTTCTTCTAAACTTTTCTTCCGAACTTTTTTTTCTAAACTTTTTTTCTGAATTTTTTTCTGACCTTTATTTATTTATTTATTTAGCAATTCCCGCAGCCGTCGATTTCTGTTTTCTAGCTTTGACTTTGTTTTGTTTTCAAGCTTTGACTTTATTTTCTTCTCTTCTTTCTTCCGGTTTCTTTGTCTTTATTTCTGTTCTGCCTTCTTTGATAAAATCACTTAATGAACAATTTTAATTAACCGTTCAATTATAATTGACACTGTAAGTCACTCCTGTTGAATAGAACTATTAACAATTACTTGAAAAAGTGACATTTCAATGAGAATGTTAAATCACTTACTGACTAGGCAAATATTTGATTGCTATTTATAATCTCTAGCTTAGTTCAAACGATACTGTGCTGCTACAGAATCTGCCGTAATTTCCGCTATGATTACAAACACGGAAGTCTAATCATCATTTTTTACTTAAAATACTTTTTTTAAATAATTTTACGCGTAAGACTTTATTAATAATTTCAATTACGTTTCATTTAAAACAATTTTTTCTAAATGTTTCAACTGCAAGTGTGTGAAATTAATATTTTTATTTATTTGCGCATAATTGCGAACTTTCAATTTATATTATAAACAATACGAAATTCTAAGTGCTTATTTTCGTTTTAAAAAGAGAGTACAGAAAGCGAAAAAGTAGGGGAAAAAGAAAAGAAAAGGAAAAAGAAAGTATAAAGAAAAAGATAGGAAAAATAAAAAGATAGGAAAAAGAAAATGATAGGAAACAGAAAAGGAAAAGAAAAAGTAAAAGAAAGGAAAAAGTAAAAGAAAAGAAAAAGTAAAGGAAAGGAAAAAGTAAAAGAAAGAGAAAAGAAAAAGAAAAGAAAAGAGGAAAAATAAATTATTTATAGGTACAATAATTGGCTAGTTTCTAAAAATGATATTTACTTATTTCTTAATAAATAGACATTATTATATTTACACGTAATTCAGTTATACTCGATAAGATTATTTACAAAAAATCGTAAAGAAGTTTTAAGCTAGATTTAAAAATAAAGTTTTGTATATAGTATTTCACGCAAAATTTATCAAAGAAGACTGTTGGCGGTAGAGAGAGATTCCGCAGTTTGATCTTTAGATCCAGAGCTTTCTTTACTAGCTTGCATTTTCTCTGAAGAATGACTGCTATCAAGAAGGGCTCGGGCTGAATGATTATCGGGGCATAATAAATTATTTTCTCCAGGATTTACTTTACCATCGAAAGCTTTATTCTTATCAGATTCTCGATCCACATTCGAAAGAAACATTCCTTTTGCCTGATCGATTGTATATCTGAAACATTGACAAGTTTTTCATTAAATTTCATTTCTCGAAAAAATCCAATGCAACGTGATTCTTTTTTTTTATTTTCATTTATTTTACTATTTATTTTTTTATTAAGCGTATTTTTGCAATTGAACGTATTTTTAAATAAGAAGAATTTTTAAATAAAAAGCATTTTTAAATTAAACGTATGTTTTTACTTTAAACGTATTTTTAAATAAAACTTATTTTTCCTTTAAACGTGTTTTTACATTAAACGCGTTTTTACATTAAACATATTTTTAAATAAAACGTATTTTTAAATAAAACGTATTTTTACATTAAACGTATTTTCAAATTGAACGTCTTTTAAAATTAATAGTATTTTTAAAAACGATGTTGAAATTCTCAAGGTTTTTTTTTTGTTTACAAAATATATAGAAACAAATTTTTACTATTCTCAAATTTTTAAAATATTTATTTACAATTTTTAAAGATTATTTGTTACCTTGGCTTTTAAAAAAAATTGTAAATAAATATTACAATTTTTAAAGATTATTTGTTACCTTATCTTTTAAAAAAAATTGTAAATAAATACGGGAGCAATGAAGATCGTAACATTTTTTTTCATTTATGAAAGATGAAAAATCAATTTTTTACTGTTTTTGAATTTATTAAATATTTATTCGCAACTTTCAATGATTGTATTTTACATTATCTTTTTAAAAAGTTGGTCAAGAGGACTTGAAGTTGGTAAATAAAAAAAGGATAATGATTAAATAAACGAAAATTAACGTATCAATCATACTTGAAATATTCATTGAAAAATAAATAAACAAAATATTTTTTAAAATGAAAAATACAAGAAATTATGTGAAAGAGGGTAAAAAAAGGCTCTGGGGAAAAAATAAAAGGTGACACGTTTTTCACTTCAGGCGACAAATTATTATAAACGAGGATGATTTATCTTATAGTCTTTCACGAGCACGCTCGTTAAAATTATGCAACTACAAGTGCTGGTGTAAGGTATATCAAAAAGTGAATTGCACAAGACAGAATCAGGCCCACTTGTGTATTAGGCTTCAAATCTTACACACACTTTAAACTAAAAAATTGCAATAATTTTTTAATTACTATTTTTTCTTACATTTTGTCATTTTTTTTTAAACAAATATTAACTCAAATTTAAATATGATTTATTGTCCATTATTTATATCCTTGTCATTCTTATTTTTATTTTATAATTTTATTTATTTTTTATTTTTTCTTATTTTTTATTTTTTATTTTTTTATTTTTTCTTATTTTTTCTTATTTTTTATTTTTATTGTTTATTTTATGTTTATTTTATGATTATTTTATTTTTATTTTATGTTTATAATAATAATAATTTATTTATTTTGGTGTTACAAATTTTGTTTTACACCTCTGACAGCCTTAATTATTTTATGTTTATTTTATGTTTATTTCTCTATGTTTAATTTTTTTCTTTCGTATTTTTATTCACATCATCTCTTTAATTTTATTTACTTTTATTTCATTCTTTTAGATTTTTTTCTAATTAATAATCGCTTCGATTACAGAAGAAATAGAAAAAATATACAATAAAATAGAACGGATTCGTCGTTCTATTTCTCTCAGCATTAAGAAATCGATTGAACTTAATGGAAAAGAGTTAAGTGAATGAAAAGAGAATGCTTGATGATTAATTTTTTCACCTGAAAGATGAACGAATGTTGGAAGTGCGTCCCGTTTGATGAGAATTTAATCTGGAAGCATTAATCTTTGAGAAATTGGCAAGTCCTTGTCTTCTGGAATTATTGCCTTTGCAACAAAGCGTTTCTTTGAAGGCTTTTCTGTACCGAGAACTCATAACATTGTACAGAATTGGATTAATAGTTGTACTGAAGTAGTACAGAAATCCGCTAAATATGTATAAAAACTCGTTTAAATCCGGATAATAATCTGCATTTGCACCGTAAACGTAAAAAAGCCTCTGTGTGTGAAATGGCGCCCAGCAAATAAAAAACAATACCACTACAGCGCCTGTAAATATAATTGCACTTTTTAATTCAACCCAATGAGACTTTCTTATCGATTGTGTTAATTTGGAGTTCAAATAACTTTTAAATTAGTTCAAATAACTTCTAAATTAGTTCAAATAACTTTGAAATTAGTCAAAATATAACACGGGAAATGAAAGACAAATTTTAGAAACGCTGAAACTGAAAAAGCAAAAAATTTAATGAAATAGTTTTTTTAGTTATTAAACTAATTTATAATTGCAGTGTCAAATGATTAATTTTAAAATTTGAATGGTTAAACTAATTACATTCTCTTTTATAAAAAAAGGATTACATTCTTTTTTGTTTTTGTATTTTCTTTTGTTTTTGTTTTCTTTCTTTTGTTCTTGTTTTCTTTTTTGTTTTCTTTGTTATGTTTTTGTTTTCTTTTTTGTTTTATTTGTTTTGTTCTTGTTTTCTTTTTTGTTTTCTTTGTTATGTTTTTGTTTTCTTTTTTGTTTTCTTTGCTTTGTTCTTGTTTTCTCTTTTGTTTTCTTTGTTATGTTTTTGTTTTCTTTTTGTTTTCTTTGTTTTATTTTTGTTTTCTTTTTGTTTTCTTTTTGTTTTCTTTTTTGTTTTTCTTTTCTTTTTGTGTTTCTTTGTTTTCTTTTCTTTGCCTTTTTTTTCTCTAATAAAAATTTTTTTTTAACACAAGCAAGGAACATTTTAACAAAACCCTTAATTATCTGATTTAATAATAAAAAAATAAACTTCATGTCCCTTCAAAATATTATATTTCTATCTTATTTTATTATATTTTTTTATAAGCCATTATTGTTTTCATACACAATATATTATGTATTATTATATATCTTATTTTTTTCATAATTGAAAATTTTTTTTTTATTTTGTAGAGGGTTTCACGGTTTTATTTGTAGTTCTCACTTGATTTGAGGTTTTTAACATTATTTGTTGAAACGTTTTTTTGAAAATAAAATATTGACTTACTCAGCATTCTGACGATGCTCTTTCTGGATTGAAATTGTTTAGATTCGGTGTGAACAGAATTTTGGTTGAAAATAGGCCCCAGAGAATTCCTAGCACTTTTATGAATCCTCAAACCCATTCTCACGTATAAAATGAAAATTATGACCATCGGTATGAAGAAGAATACTAGGCAGCTCATCTCATAAAGAGGAAAATGAGGCATTTCGGGCAGAAGCATTGCACAAATGGCCGAATCTTTTGATTCATTTCCTGATTCTAAAATAGAAATGCAAAATAGAAAAATAGAAAAATTGCAGAATTGAATAATGTTAAATTATTTTTAATCTTCTTTTTATGCTATACGAATAAATGCATACAATTATTTTGAAATAAAAAAATAATAAATAAAAAAAATTAATAATAAATAACAAATAATAAATAAAAAAAATCAATAATAAATAATAAATATAAAAAATCAATAATGAATAATAAATAATAAATAATAAATAATAAAAAAATAAAAAATATAATATAAAATACGGAACAATTAATCATAATTTGACATTTTCTTATGGCTATCTTTAATTCTTAAAAAAAATTCTTACTCGGAGGGTATTCTACGTAATTAACTTCCGTATAAATGGCAAAAGGAATAGCGGATATCATAGCAATAGACCAGGCACCTAAGATGAAACTAATTGGACGCTTTAATCCACTCATCGCGTTTACGTGGAACGGGTGACAAATTGCTAAATATCGTTCCATGGAAAATGCCACTATTGTTAACACAGATACGTAAGAAGACCTGAAACAAAAATAAATGACATTCTCAAATAATATTCTTGAAATTAAAATCAATTGTCAATCGAAAGTTAATTTTTTATTTAAATTAAACTCCAAATTTATTAATTTTATAATTATTGTAATTTCTATTATTATTTTATAATAAAATAATAAAAAAAATAATAGAATAAAATAAAATGAAAAATAATAATATATAAAAAATAAAATAAAAATAGAAATATTTTTTTATTTTTATTTTGGTTCCTCCAAAATTATTTTGGTTTACATTTACAAAAATATTTTGGTTTACATAAATAGAAATATTATTAATTTCTATTATTATTAATAGAAGTATTATTAATTTCTGTCTATATTTATTTTTAATTATTATTGCTATTATTGATTAATTTCAATTCATTAATTATGTACTTACATTTCGGATACGTACGCCCTTACTTTACACAAAGTGAGGCCCAAAGCCCAAGGATATTGTTGCCAAAAAACACTAATTTCATTTGGAAGACCTGTAATTTTCAAAACAATTTTTTAAAAAGTCGTTATAAATTATTTGTTGATTTTATTTGGAAGCAAATAATTGAAAAATAAATGTTTAAAGATTCGTTAAATTTTAAGGATGTTAATAATTTATATTTTGAAAATAGAAAAAGTCTTTTCTGATATTTTATTTTTAACAATTATTGCCTTTTACGGAAAATTATCTTAATTTATTTATTGCAAATTGCAACAGAAAGTGAAATGGAAACATTGTGGGATGGAATTAATTTTCTTAAGAGAATTTACGGGAGTCTTATATGCGATGGGTAATTAGTTTCTATGGATTAGACCCGCACTAAGAGGATTAGTGGCTAAATGTACCACACAATAAAAATTTTAAAAAACTAACTCCAGAAATTCTTACTTGTTTTTATTCGGTTATTTTTTAATAAACATTAAATTACAGAATGGATTTACGACTTAATTTATAATTCCAAACATTTTGCGAGCTTTATTTTAGAGTTGATAGAATTATCAACTATGAAATAATTACATTTTGGAGTTGAGAAAATAATTAACTATGAAATATTTACATTTTAGTGTTGATAAAATAATCAACTATGAAATAATTACATTTTAGAGTTGAGAAAATAATCAACTATGAAATAATTACATTTTAGAGTTGATAAAATAATTAACTATGAAATAATTACATTTGAAAGTTGATCCAATTTTATTAAAAGATTTTTAATGTATTTTATAATTTTCTTTTTATTAATTTATTTGCCTTTAACAAATTTATTTTAAATTAAAAATTAGAAATTTTCCTTAACACAATTATTTTATATTAAAAATAAAATTAATTAAAGGTGTTAACACGATTTTGAACAATTTCTTTACAAGATTTCAATAATCGAAAAGAGATTTTGAGGAAAAGACTGACTGTTAACAGAAAGTCACGTGCTGCTTAAAAATTCTGGTAAACTTTGCGACGCGATTATTTTTACATCGCTATTCATAAAAGATTTCTAGAGATGATACTTGAACTTAATTGCTTTCAAGCTAATTACATTTTTGTCGTTATCACTTGAGTTTTTAACCGCTAACGAGCGAGAAAGTCGAGATCTGATGAGCCAAGCAAATCATTTTTCTTGACCTTAATTCTTTCATTGTTCCAAATATTTTCAAGGTTCTCTCCATTTTTCTCTAAATTAAATTGATTTTTTAAATGACTATTCGAAAAGTCTATTTTTCACGAAAAAAAGTAAATGTTTTTTATATCGCAAATTATCTCAAGTAATACATTTTATGTTTGTTCTGAAATAAAAAACGTTTAAAATAAATAAATAAATATTTTTGAAATCGAGAAACGTCTTTTTTTAAATAATTTTTAATCGTCTAAGTACTTTTTCGTAAATTAATAATTTTTGAAAATGAGAGCTTATAGTAATTTTTGAAAATGAAAGCTTATAGTAATTTTTGAAAATCAAGTTTTTAGAAAAGAAGTAAATGATCTACATTTTAAAAAAAATTATAAAAAACATTTGCGCTTATTGTCTTCTGAAATAATAATTTTTAAAAAATGATAAGAAAATGTGCTCCCTGATGTGCACGTGCTCATTATAAAAGTGTCCTTTTTTAATTTAGATTCTCTTTACATTTCCATCAATGTTGACACATCTACTGACGTAAATTCCTACGACATTTAAAATCCAATAAACAATCGCAACCAAGAAAACTCGACACCTATCGTAAATGTACACAAGACAAAGATTAATTTAAAGCTCTTATCATCTCGCAACAGTCAGACATGATTTTTCATCAACACCAGTGCTTTTCCCTCAATTCCAATCAATTTCATCTTAAATTAATTTTATTTCTATTTTTTAGATTCCTTTTAAGGTAAATAAAAATAGATAACATTCGGACCAAAATAAAAATAAAATCCTATAAATTTAAACGAATTCTTCTTTACTTTGATCAAAAGTGTAGTCTACAATCTGATTTTCTTCGCGATCTGATCAAATTTCTCAAGACATTTCTCTCATAAAACTGTTATTTAATTGATTTAATTTAAATTTAATTTCTCCTTCAAAGAAAAAAATAAAATAAAAAAAGATTAAAAAAAAGTCATTACAATTTTATTAAACGAAAATTGATCAATTTCCATACAATTTTATTAAACAAAAATTGATTGATTTTCATAAAATTTGCATATTTTGGAAAATTGACTATATTGTTTATTTTTTTTATCCATTTAGGTCGTATTTGCTTTTAATTTATTTGATTATTTATGCTTTTAGAATGCTTTTAAAAGTTGAATTAGGAAATTGAAACTTTTGCTCGCGATATGATTTACAAAGAAACTTTTATTAGATTACATAATTTCAGTTTTTTCAGTTAAATAATTTAATTTTTATTTTATTAGTTACTTCTGTATTTGTTAGTACGATTTGTTTATTTATTTCTAAAATTCTTCATAATTGTTCCATTACTATTTTATTTTCTTTTTTATTTAAATTTTGATTTAGATTTTTACCGAAATTTCCTATTTAGATTCTTTTATTTAGATGCTTTTATTCAAATTTTTTAATTGAGATGCTTTTATTTAGATTATTCAATTTAAATACTTTCATTTAGATTTTTTCCTTTAGATTCTTTTTTTAAAATTTTTTTTCTTTAGATTCTTTTATTTCGATAGTTTCTTTTTTAACGTCTGGGAAATAGCATCAAAATAATCAAAAGTAACGTAAAATAAAAGTAAATCTTTTATTTCGATTTTTTCCTTTAGATTCTTTTCTTTAGATTTTTCTATTCACATTGTTTTCAAATCTCATTCAATATTAGAAGCTCTTTTTCACAATGTTTTTCAAAACATTTCCAAGCAGTGTGAAATTGTAGTTAATTAATAACACATTTATTGAAGAATATTTAATTAATCTGCAAAACTGTTTTTGACTGTTTTAATATTAATTAAATAAATTCACTGCAAATTAAATTTTAATTAAACAACTACTTGAGAGTTTTAATTGATAAATTCTGTTTACAATTTGTTATTAAGGTTAATTAATTTTTAATTAAAATAACTTCCCACATAACTACACACTCGACAAATTTTAATTACTTGTCGCTTGATGAAGATTTAATTTTACAACACCTGTGTTATTTTCCTGGAATTTTCATTTTAGGCACTTTTCAAAAGTTTTTTTTTGAATAAACAGAGTCTTTATGGTTTTATATTATATAGTAATAGTATCTTTATATTATTTTTTATCTTTCTATCTTTTTATCTTTCTGTCTTTCTATTTTTCTATTTTTCTATTTTTCTATCTTTCTATCTCTCTATCTTTTTATCTTTTTATCTTTCTATCTTTCAATTTTTCTATCTTTCTATCTTTCTATCTTTTTTTCTATTACTCTTACAATTAAAAGCAGTATTTTTTTCTCATTAAACTCACCGAGAACAAGTAAAATAAGATCCGAAATGGCGAGACTGAAGAGGTAGTAGTTTGTTGCATTCTGCATGGACGAATTTTTAATTATTACCATACAGGTAGTAATGTTTCCAAAAATGCCCGTAAAAAATATTATTAAATACGACACAGTCAATGGAATTGCCATATTTAACGGCAAATGTTTCGGACCAAGAACTCGATTTAAATATTCAGCTTCAGTGAGATTCTCTAATCTCAAATGATCCCAAAAATCATCATCATCTTCTGCTGAGGACATTTTTGCTCAAATTTTTGTTTACTAATGTTGCCAAAAATCCGTGAGTTCTATCTAGAAAAATTTAGATTGTTGAAAATGTATCGTAAACTTTATCGTAAATTCTATTGTTTATTAGTACTTGTTTATTAGTATTTGTTTATTAGTATTTGTTTATTAGTATTTATCATGAAGCTAGTAACTAAAATTAGATTATGAATAGTATTAGATTATGAAACTTATTATTATTAAATGAAACTTATTTATTATTAGATTATAAAAAAATTTTTAAACTGACAAAAATTTAAAGAACTTCATGAGTGAAATTTAAAAATTGACTTTTGAAGAATTTAGATCTCATTTGCAAATTGCTGATTCATTTTGAAGTGTGTTCGAACAGTAGCCAGAAAATTGTAAATTTTAAATCTTTTGTTTAAAAGTTTTAATTAAAATACATGATTTTAAGAGTAACTGGGGAACAAAATAGATTCAATTGCAGAAGATTCGGTTAAGAAATACATTTGAAGAAAAAACACACTTAAACAAATTACAATTATTTGTAATCACTTCTATAAATCTGTTAATTAGATAAGATTTTTTTAAGACTCCATATACATGTTCGAAATAATAATCTCAGATAAGAAAAGATAAGAGACTACCTTTTAACAATTATATTAACAAATTAGTATTTTATTTGTTGATTTACGATTATAAATTAGTCCACTTTATTTTTGAATTAATTTTCTTCTTGCAAAAAATGCACAAAGAACCATATTTACTTGGATCAAAAAAATTCACAAAGAACCGATATTTACTTGGATCAAATACATTTTTAAATCTAATCCATTTGACAGAATAATTTTCGTTTGAATCAATTATTTTGATATTTAATCTAAATAATTATTCAATTTCATCGAATAAATAATAAAGACATTCGGACACGGCTAGAAAATAACTTTTTATTTAACTATTACTTTTATTAACTTTTTATTTAATTAACTATTAATTTTATTAACTTTTTATTTAATTAACTATTAATTTTATTAACTTTTTATTTAATTAACTATTAATTTTAAGTAACTATTAATTAAATTTCAATTATTCAGAAATTTTACGTGCAAAGGAACTATTTTTTCATATATATTTTTTATTCATATATATTTTTTCATTCTTTGAATGCTTAATGATTAATGGTCGAATTATTATGAAAAAAACAAATGAAAAAAACAATTATAAAACAAATGAAATAACAAAACAAAACAATTAACAAAACAAAGCCAAACAAATAACAAAACATAACAAATAGTAAAACAAAACAAAATAATTATATAAGTAAATTAAAATAATAATTTAAAAAGTGTTAAAAATTGTCTCTTAACAATGATAAATGTATATTATATTATTTTTTACCCCTAAACTTAAAAACAATTATTCCTTTGATATATTTCCACTTGATGTTGTTGTTATTATTATTATTATTATTATTATTATTATTATTATTATTATTATTATATTTATATTGTAATTATTTTAATTATTTTTATATTATATTAATTAATATTATTACTATTATTATTACTTTTATTTACTTCACTTTGTAAAATTAAAAAAAAAAGTGTTATAACTAATTAATTTAAATACAATTAATTTTTTTTATTTATTTATTTTATTTAATTAATTACAATTAATTTAAATACAATTCATCTGCTTGAATTCTATATTCTCTATTTTCAATGTTTATTCTCAGTATTCAAAATATTTCCATTTGTTTTCAATTTTCCATTTCAAAACAACATTTATATTATTGAAACTGGTATAAAAAACCCCTTCTGTTATTTTCGCAAACGATTCTACAAATCCTTTCGTCCTTCTTTGATTTCAAAATTTATATCTGACGAATTAAGTAATTAATTTATTAAAATTATTAAAGTTAAATCGAGCCGATGAGTTTGAAAGAAAGTGCATAATTTAAAGAATTCGAACTCACTGAATAATATTGCTTTAGAAAAAAGTAACTCTTCCTTTTACTCGAGTTTTATAAACTCCAAACGTCACCGTTTTCCAATCCCAGAATAAATTACTTTTCCTACTTCAGTTATCGACCCTCTTTTTTGAGATAGAATAAAAAACGATCTTCGATACGTCAGAATGTCCATCCTCTGTTGAAGAAACGTTCGATTAAACTTTCATTTGGACCACAGCTCTTCACATTCTGCTCCCATAAAATTAATGCCAATCTACCTCAAACTTCCGAAAATTAACACTTCAAGACAAGACTCGAGTTTGTAATCTTCTAAGAACAATTACTATTATTTCGATATTCTTCAGCTCATTATTATTGGCATTGTAGACAAACAATATTTACTTCAAGTAATCTGTTGAACCTTTTTTTTTAATCACTTTTAAATCCCTCATGAATCACGGGATAATAATAATTATGTAGAATATTGCACTTTCAAGCACTCTTTCCAATACTGACTGAGAGCAGGTACTATTGTGTCTGTTGAGTAACTCTCGAAGAAGCTTCTTTGATAAGAACAAAGCCGAACGATGAAATTCAAAAGCAAGGGCGTCTTTGATTTGAAATTGATCTAAAAAGAAAACAAAAAAGATTATATGTTTGAAAAGAAAATTATTGTACATTTTTCTTTTTTTTGAAAAATCTCGGGAATTTTTTTTTTACAAGCAATTGTTTATATTTTTTGCATTTATGAAATTATTAACATTTTTTAATCAAGGCGGATTCAATTAAAAACTGGTTTGATGACACTGGTATTTTTACAAATTTAAAAGCAAAAACACTTTAGGATGAAACGATAAAGAATTGATTTTTATTTTATAAATTTATTTTCAACCCTTTATTTTATACTATGGTTTTTTATTTTCAACATTGACAAATTTTCATATTAACTATTAAAATATTTTTCTTTTCCTAAGATTCTTTATTTCAAAAGTAAACTTTGACACAAATTATTTTAGTGTTAAAAATAAATTATTTTCTGTATTGAAAATTATATGCACATCGACAATAAATTATTTTATGTACTGGAAATTATTTTCTGTACTGAAAATTATTTACACATCGAAAATAAATTATTTTTTGCACTGAAAATTATTTGCACATCGAAAATAAATTATTTTCTGTACTGAAAATTATTTACACATCGAAAATAAATTATTTTCTGTACAGAAAATTATTTACACATCGAAAATAAATTATTTTTTGTACTGAAAATGATTTACACATCGAAAATAAATTATTTTTTGTATTGAAAATTATTTACAGATCGAAAATAAATTATTTTCTGTACTGAAAATTATTTACACATCGAAAATAAATTATTTTTTGTATTGAAAATTATTTACAGATCGAAAATAAATTATTTTTTGTACTGAAAATTATTTGCATATCGAAAATAAATTATTTTCCATACTGAAAATTATTTCTTTATTGAAAATATTTTGATCTAATTTTGATGACGCTTAAATTATATTTTACTCCCAATGATATTTTGATCATAATTTAAATTGAAGTTTATGTTAATTTTCTGCGCAACGTTTAATTCATATGTCAAATTATTATCGAGAATTTTAAATTAAGAAAATTAAAATCGCTATTTAATTTTAATAATAATTCTCTTGGAACAAATAAACCTAATCTTGTGAAGGTTGCTTTTCTCACCTTGTTATTTTCTTGATCGATTAAGACGTGGCAAAACCTTCTAAAGCTTTGCACCTGCCTATGCAAAAATATTCATACATTAAATTTATTGATCGTCAATCTTTCTTTAATTAATATATTCAAAGTATATACCAGTTTCTTTATGATTCAGTAAAAAAATAGTTTCAAAATCGTGATAATTTTTTTAAAATTGTAGTTTATTTCGAAACTTTGAATTTCAAATGGAAACAGTAGAATTGCAAAAATAGCAGCAAATAATTAGAAATAATTTAAGTAGAAATTTAATTAATTGAATTTAAAAGAATGGAAATTTAATTTTTGATTTTTAACTGAAAACTCTAATTGTCTTTTGATTTAAAATTCAGTTAATATTCTACATCTGATTAATAAATATTTGTCTTAAGATCGATGCAATGTCGTAGCGTGTCTACAGATAAAAAGTTTATCAAAAATTGTATTTTACTTTAGATCTGACCAACACATGAACATCTATCTCGTTTGAAGAAATCTCTCTCTCGTAGGTCGTGAAGAAATTGAAAGAAATTTAATAGAAACAAATGTCTTTGAGCAATTACAGTCTACTTTTTATCATAAATAAATAAAAATCAAGGTCGGGGAATAAAAGGTTTTTATCAAGATAACAGAAACAAAGAAGCCAAAATTCTAGACAAACAAAATTATTATTTTAATTTTCTATTTTTTTAATTTAAAAACGAATATCAAATATAATATAAATCATAAAACGTATGCAATAATTAAATAAAAACTGTAATAGGCAAACTGTAATATACAATCTGCAAACTGTAATATACAATCTGCAAAACTGTAATATACAATCTGCAAAACTGTAATTTACAATCTCCAAAACTGTAATATGCAAAAAGAGTAAATTATGTACAGTAAAAAGTAAATCATAAACTAAACTATAACGTCCTATAAAAAATAGTTTAAATTGTAAATTTGCAACTAAAATTGAAATCAAAATTTGAAACCAAAAATGATTTCCTGTTTAGAGAAAAAAGATAAAAAATTCAACAATCATAATGAGCTTTATTTTGTTTAGCTTTGTTTCTTATCACAGAGCTTATTAAGATTCTATGATCCAGGAAAAGATAACAATCTTTTTTTAACACACAGAACAATAAAATTGTCACAATTGGAAGGTAGCACGAGGTAGAAAAATATACTTGATATTTCGGATTATCGTACACATTAATACAATACTTACATCTATGAGGTCTACCAACGCATTAAAGATTGGTTCTTTGCACAACACATTCTATTCTAGAATAAATGCACTTAAAGTCATTGTCATGCGATTCTCCAGACTTTTCAAATTTCACGAAATTTCTTCAAAACTACTACACAATTACTTTCAAAGTTGGAAAAAATTTTGTGAACTTTGCTCAATTAAATTCATTTACAGCTGTAGCTAAAAAAGACAGTTAATCAGAATCAGAAGCTTCCGTGCTCGAATCGCTTTCAGTTTCGGTTGTATCGTGATCTAAAGGTCGTCTATTTGTGTTCACAAAAAGATCGTCTTCTTCCTTTTCTTCATTATCTTTTGGATCGTCTTCTTCTTCGTTATCTGCATCTCCATTGCTTTCGTGTCTTTTTTGCTCAAATTCCTTGGGCCAACAATTTTGCGACTGGAGATATCTTATGTGCTCCTGAAACAATTACAAAACCTTAATTCCACTTTCATTGATTATCTCGACACAAATTCAATTAAATGAAAAGATTACCGCTCTGTTAAATAATTAAGAGAAAATTTAACGCTTGGTTAAAGCTTTCTCTTATGAAATTTATTAACAGAAATTTAATTTTTACGATCATTGAATCACTATTTACAATAAATTGAATAATTTTATTTACAACCAATTGAATAATTCCATTTACAATAAATTGAATAATTTCGTTTACAATAAATTGAATCATTTCATTCTCAATATTAATTTACAATAAATTGAATAATTTCGTTTACAATAAATTGAATCATTTCATTCTTAATATTAATTTACAATAAATTGAATAATTTCGTTTACAATAAATTGAATCATTTCATTCTCAATATTTACCCTTCTTAGAATTTTAACAATTTCGCCTTTTACTTTGTCGCCTTCGGCGATTGGTTCTATGATCACAAAATCGCCTCTTTTGACCCAGATGCTGTTTCGGAATTTTCGAGGCATAGATACAAGAAATCGTTCTTCTTTTACATCCATCGCTTCGTGAAGATTATTTCCTCGTGATTCTATCAGTTGAACTATCGATTGAGACTCAGTTGGCACACTTAGATCCTCCTCGAGTTCTCTGGCTACGTGCTTGCGTTTTGTTGATCTGGACATTGTGATCTTTAAAAGAACAAACAAAATAAAACATTAATATTTCGAAAAACAATTGAAACAAATTTCAAAAAATGTGAAATGAAACCAATTTCAAAAAACATTAAATGAAGCAAATTTCAAAAAACATTCATTGAAAGAAATTTCAAAAAACATTCATTGAAAGAAATTTCAAAAAACATTCATTGAAACAAATTTCAAAAAACATTAATTGCAACAAATTTCAAAAAACATCCAAATTCATTTTAAAACTGCAAATGACAAAATAATTTCTTTACTCATAATTATTTATAAAAGAAAATAAAGAGGTCGCAACGTTTTTCTTTGTTTACGAAAAATAGAAAAGCAAATCTTGTTGTAAATTTTGTAAATATTTTTAATTAATAATATTTTTAATAATTAATTTTTACACAACTTTTATTATGCTTTAACTTTCTATATTATTTATTTATTTACAGTCTATATGTTTCGGTTTTGGACGAACTTCCAGTTTTTACATTTTAACTTCTCTATATACTAAATTAGATATAATAACTTTAACTTTTTATAAAATTGATAAACAAATAGTGGAACAATTATTGAGTAAGCAAAAAATTTGCTTTTTAGTTTCTCATAAACGAAAAAAAATATTGCAAACTTCATTACCTACCATAGAATAGTTTCGATAGTTTAGTAATAATAATCGACATTTATAAATAATAATAATAAATAAAATAATAGTAATAAATGAAATAATAGTAATAAATGAAATAATAGTAATAAATCAATAGTTATAAATGAAGTAATAGTAATAAAAGAAATAATAGTAATAATAGAAATAATAGTAATAAATGAAGTAATAGTAATAAAAGAAATAATAGTAATAAATCAATAGTTATAAATGAAGTAATAGTAATAAAAGGAATAATTGTAATAAAAGAAATAGTAATAAATGAAGTAATAGTAATAAAAGAAATAATAGTAATAAAAGAAATAATAGTAATAAAAGAAATAATAGTAATAAATGAAATAATAATAAATAAAACACCAATAATTTAATATTAACAAATAAATACAATTTCCTTTAATTTGCAATTAATAAAAAATCTCCCTTTTTCAATCAATATTACTTTACTGAGAAAAACAAAGAAAAATCACATTTGAATGTCATCTTGGGTATCCTCTTTACTCGCGAGATTTGGGTCAAGATTGACTCTGCTTTTGTTGTGCCAAGAGCCCAAGGATCCAGCACTTTTTTCAATAGCCTTCCACACATCCAAACTTTCTCCAGATGATATTTCATATCCTGCCTCAAGACCGTGTGGATTCGACGGAGTCTTGCAATCTAGACTCGACTCTTTTCTCAACACAGTATCCACTTCAACTGAGGTGAAAAAAGCCACCGACATAGGCAAGTCCCTTATACCAAGTCTCGATGAGCAAAAACCTCTAGTCAGCAAATTTGTGATGTGCATAGCAAGTGCAGCATTATACTTATACTTGCTCGATACCAAATAGCGAATCTCATCATGAAACGAGAGACAAAACCTCGCATTATCTCGCATTAACCATCTCATAGAAACCAACATCAGATGCAAAAAATCAACAGCTCCACTCTGAACTACCCAATTCACTTTCGTAGGCAAATATTTATCATCATCCACCTGCTCAACCTCCAAAGCACGACTCAGTCTCGAATTCAAAAAAGGCGTCACAGGGTGCCGACTCCCCGCGATTTCCTCCAACCTGTTGAACATCGCCGATTCTGATCCTCCAATCCACTGTCCCTTTTCAAACATTTCCCCAGCAGGTCGTCCGTAAATTTTTGCTATCTTGAACATCAGACCTGCAGAGTATTCTTTATCGCTCAATTCCTTGCTGATGAACTCCTTCTTCAATCTGTAGACCTTCCGGCCTTTTGTCATCGAGAACATCTTCTGGGATTTAGAAGCAGCCTCAGCTTCAGTCATCGACGGATTGAACTGTTTCAAAAGCCTTTCTGCGAACCTTTGACCCGCGCCGTAAATTCTCGCGTAGTTTATCACTTTCGCGTGATCTCTCGAAATCCCTATCGCCTTCGCTGTCACGCTGTGCATGTCCGTTCCATTAGCTTTGTTCCCAATCAGTGTCATCCACCCGAACGGCGTCGCGCCGTGGATTTTCGCGTGATGAGCGTCTCCGATCACAGACGCGATCCACAACTCCTGACTGTCCACATCAGCTCCCACGATATTGTAGCCTGGAGGAGCTTGAATCATCGCACGTAATTCCGATCCTATTCGCTCCGCATGAGCATTGGAAGCCGTCATCCAAGTCGGCTCGACTGCCCTTCGAGTCAGCGTCCCCGAAACCACGACCTGAGGCAAAATCGCACCGTACCGCATCTTTCGTTTGTCCTTTTTCAAAACACTCGGAAGAGTGTCTTCGTCGAACCAAATCACCACTTGTGACATTATCCTGTCTCTATTGTTCCTCCAGTAGGACAACATCCTCGCGATCTTTAGAACCGAAGTCGCGCTCACGTCCAGACCCGCGAGGATATTATCCGAGAATTTGTTTAGGAAATCTTTTGCCAGAGGATTTCCGACATTGTGCGAAATGCCGTCCTTGTGGGGCAGTTTGAAGAACCAGCAACAGTTGTCCATGTCCACGTTGCACCAGACTCCGCTGCCTTTGTAAAACACATCATCTGGATGCTTCTGCTTCTTTGCTCTCCAGAATTCACTCTTGTGCAGATCGTCTTGCACGTCCGAACGAAGAGTCGCCATTGTGTGATCGATCGGCACTTGAGAATTCGACTGAATCGGAAGTGGACACTGTTCTAGTAATTGCTTCAACGGGATTTTCGTCTCTATGCTCAGATCGTCATTGTAAGGCACCAGAAACCCCCAGCCGTGTTCTTTGATGTAATGCAGTGGGTAATTCTCCCACGTGAGATTCAAAATCTTCGGCGCCACTTTCATCGAAGTGCTGATATTCTGCGCTCCTGGAACCCAATCTTCGTCCTTCTTTTTTAGACACAACTTCCGGTACCAGTTTGGATATCCAGGCATGTGTGGCATCCGCAGTGGAAGGAAGTACTTGGTGTTGTTGAGATAGGCGAATTTTTCTGCCAGTGGATCCATCTCTTCGTCGTTTTCTTCTAGTTTTTGTTTCTCAGTGTTTTCAGTCTCAATTCTTGTGCTTCGTTTTTCGATTTTTATTTGCTTTTCTTGTTCTGTTTGTTGTTCGGTTTTTATTTGCTTTTCTTGTTCTTGTTCTGTTTGTTTGCCTTGTTCTCTTTGTTTTTCTTGTTCTGCCTGTTTTTCCGTTTCTCTTTCTTT
This sequence comes from Ganaspis sp. Gsp50, assembly GCA_011057455.1. Taxonomy (NCBI): domain Eukaryota; kingdom Metazoa; phylum Arthropoda; class Insecta; order Hymenoptera; family Figitidae; genus Ganaspis; species Ganaspis sp. Gsp50. The sequence goes on from WNHD01001245.1 coordinate 19,098, forward strand.
CTTCTCTCTCTCTTTTCTCCTTTCAATTCTCTTTTTCTCTTCAGCCTGGTTTCGAAGCATCTCCTCCCGCTGCGCTTTCGTCAACACGATCTTCATTTTAATTTTCTGAGTGCTCCAGTCCTGATCCCACATCCACAAATCCTCTTTATACTTTTCATCGTGCATTAATCTGCAAACCTGAGCAGCTCGGTTTGACAAAATCACCTTGGACTCGTGACTCAAATCTTGGAAAGTAGACTCTGACTCCTCAATGTACCTCTGCCAGTTGGAATTGACGGGAAGATAGGCAGAGCCGAGTTCAAGCATTCCTGCAAAAGTGACGGGATGTGGGAAACGTTGCTGAAACATAGGGAAGAGAGATTTCAAGATATTGAAGGTAGCTTGAACGTCGGAAGCGCAGTACTTCATCATGTCGTCGAACTGCTCGCGAACTTGAGAAAGAGTTCCTTCGACAAACAAGTCCCTGGACTTTTTATCGATCTTCTGTCCACAATAAAGTTGGTGAACGTCAGCCAAATTGTTCAAGGATGATTGATGGCGCAAGTTTTCCTCGAGGTCTTCTTTGTCGCTTTTCAGTAAAGCTCTTTGGAAACTGTTGATTCCGCTGACGCACACGTGCATTGACATTGTGTCGATAAATCTGGTTCCGGTTGGAGTCAGCCAATATTGTTCCTTGATTCTTCCTCTATCGTAGGACACATTGTGACCAACAATTACCTTGGGTCTTCTTTGAAAACTGTTGAGTTTCTTCCCGTAATCGCCAAAATTGCTTTCCACGGGAATCAGCAAATCTGCCGAGAGGAAGAGATCTTTTACAATTGCACTGGAACCTTCCACGAGAGATTTTGACACCCAGCCGTACCAGGCGTTTTTACTAACTGCCGTTGCTAGTGTCGGAAGTGGCCCTTCACTCACGCAAACTTCTACGTCAAAAATTAATCCATCTTCCGCGGGGTAATCCACTTTTTCGGCTCCAGACTCTGTGTATCTAAAAATGAGAAAGATTTATGTAAATATGCACGAAATCAGTTAAATTTACATTTTATTACTAAAATTATAATCATTTATTACTAAAATTATAGTTATTTATTACTAAAATTATTATTATTTATTACTAAAATTATTATTATTTATTACTAAAATTATTATTATTTATTACTAAAATTATTATTATT
>WNHD01001246.1:0-22626 GCA_011057455.1 Ganaspis sp. Gsp50
AATTGTTAATATTTTTTTTACTTACCTCAAATTTAATATTTTTTTGACATTTAATTTATGTAAATTTCTTTTACATGTTATATTTATCTAAATTAAGGTGGAAAAGGTTACTTAAAAAATTAATATAATGAAATATGTGAAAATTGTTGAAATTATCACTATAAACACAATTTTTTGAAATTTTGGAATTCATTAAAATAGATTTTCAACTTAATTAAATTTTTCATTAAATTCATTTCAATTATGAATTTTTTGTTATAGAAAATTAAAATTTTGATGAGTTTTAATCAGACAAATCTGTTGGATAAATTAAGGTTTGAGTAAAAGCACCAGTGACTTGACCAAGTTTGAGATGAACTTGCTGCAATTTTACACGCAAACTTTTCGTAACCTTTCACACAAGCTTGTTGCAAGTTACATGCAAGCATAGAATTTTTTTGATAAAAAAGTATAATTTTAAACGGATAGAATTTGATTGATTTTCAATACAAAACCTTTGATTAAAAAGTACTCAATTTTCAGTGGATATGATTTGATAGATTATTTATAGGAATCTTTGGATCAAAAAGTATAGAAATTTCAGATGGATAGAATTGGATTCAATTTCAATCTTAGTACTTCATAGCAAAGTATTGGATTTCCATTCAGTATTCATTTTTATAGAAATCCTATCAAAATGTTTGATAAAAATGTATTGATTTTTGTATTTTGTATAGAAATTGATAGAAATTTCAGTATTTGGTAAATTTTGATTCGAATTCCATTACTTATGTGATAGAAATTTTATTCAATTCTATACTTTTTAATACATTTTTTAAGCAGGGTAGTTTCCCGTCTCGAATTCCCATATCGTTTCCGTTATAGTTTCGGATATATTTTCCGATACAGTCTCCTAAATCGTAATTTTTGATAGGGATATCATGGCAATATTGCCGTAATATAATATTGCTATTTGAGCAGATATATGCAACATTTTCAGATGCGAACTCTTTGCCATGTTGCAATTCTAAAAATAAGTAGAAAAATATATTAATTTAATGAACATTTTGCTTCCTTATAGATGAATTTTTTACAAAAATCAACCTTTGACATTTTTTAATAATTCAAAAAGTATAGTTTATTTAAAAATTTAATTATAAAAATAATTTAAGTTTTAAATTCCATAAATAATTGAAAAATTACAATTTATCTGTAAACTTCATTTGAAAAAAATACTTTATATATCAATCGATTCCTTTTCTACTAATAATCTTTTATTTGGGAAAAAATGTTATCTAAAAAACCATATTTTTTCAAGAAAAAACGATCTCAAAAATTTTTATTTAAGTATTTCTAAAACTCCCTGTGTCCATTTCTAAATTCTTATCAGTGTAATAAATCCACCAAGTTTCATTAAGATCGGTCAAAGTATTCTCAAGATAGAGAGTCCACAAAAAACGACCACACACACACACACACATCTGGACATTGGCCTAAAACTTCGTATTTATGCTTTTTGGGTGAAATTGAGTTGATTTAGACTATTTTTAGAAAATAGAAAATTGTCACGATTACGATGCTTCCTCTATAAGGAAGCAATTAAGATTTTCATTATGCATTTTAAAAATAAGTACTTAATAAAATTCTAGAACGTTAATGGATTAATGAATAAAATAGGTTAATTAGCAAGTAAATAAAGAAAGGCAGAAGTATTTTTATTAATTTATTAATATAATCATAAATACTAGACAAATATGTGCCAATGATAGTTTGTTGGATCCCGAAATGCCAAAACGCAAGTAGTGTCAATGTGACAGGATGCTTTTGTCTCGATTCACCAATTTCGACTTACATAAAACCCTTACACACTTATAGTGTTACTAAAAAACCATGTAGGCAGCCAAAATAGATTTCGTATAAATTTAAATATATACGTCGTATTTAAAATACCAATGGTTGTTAATACTGATTACAACGATCTTCTTCAGTCTTTTGCATGGCCTGGTAATATCTACGTATCCAGTATATAACAGCCCAATCAAAAAGTCTAACGAGCCGATGAGATTCTCAATTAAAAAAGAGCTAAACTTTGGACGTGTGCTATACAATTCGAGTAAGCTTTATAGCGCAAGACATCTGAATCGTACTGGTTAAACATTTTTTCTTCCTCTAATCTATGTCGTTATAATCTATATACTTTACTATGCGTTAGGCACACTCCAAATATTCATTAGTTTTAAGGTTTATTTTAACCACTTTAACTGTTTTTTAATCGACAGTTTTATTGCTCGAGATCTCGCACAGAGATTCAGAAAAAAGTAGCCCACAAGATTATTTCTCTTCTCCATTAAACACATCAATCAAGAATTTCATTTTCAAAAGCAATTTTTTCAAAAAACGATTTGCCAAACAGAATACAGTAAACGGAAAAAAATTTGCTATAAACTGCATTTTTATAAATTAAGAATAATTTAATAAATTACGAAGAATTTAATAAATTACGAATAATTTAATAAATTACGAAGAATTTAATAAATTACGAATAATTTAATAAATTAAGAATAATTTATTTCAATGTATTTGAAAATTGTCCCTTGGGCTACATTTTTTCTGTCTATACACAATTCTCTGTTGTTGCTTAAATTTTTCTATTCTTTTGTACCAAGGACTTTAATCCCAGAGTATTTAATTATTTAATGATCTTTTTAAATAGCAAGTCCTCGAGCAATTTCGTACAACCGAATTTACAAAAATTCGCAAATCGACATTGCGTCTCGAGAATTACACGAATTAAATATACATATTATATAAATTACATTAAATATTTGTTAAAGAGTATTTATTCAAATACCTTATTTGTTCAAGAATATAAATATTTTTAAGCATTACTCGTAAATACCAATATTTATCAAAAATTCAATATTTTCCAGTATTTTGGGAATTTAATATTTACATAGCATCTTTTTTTGCAAAATCAATATTACAAAATACCAATTTCTCAAAATACCAAAAATTTGACACTATCAAAATGTTTAATATCAATATTTTCAAGTATCTATTATTTAAAACATCAATATTTTCAATCATTAATATTCTTAAACATTCATTTTTTCAATATCAATATTCTATAATATTAATTTTTTAAAATATTGATGTACGTAGCAGAAATAGTATGCTATTAGTATTAAATACAAAATATTTTTAAAAACATTAAAATACTTTTAGAGGCATTGAAATACATTCAAAGGCGCATTAATATACTTTTAAAGGAATTAAAATACTTTTAAAAGCATTTAATAGTGCTTTTAAAAATTGTTGTTCAAGTGTAATAATACATTAGAGTTAAATGAACTAAATTGTTCATTTGCGCTTTACAACCTTGTTCGTTGACTTAAAACAGAGACACAAATTGTGGATCAATATAATACTTTTTCTACATCTAGTTTCTAGCCATTAATGATAAAATATTACAAAACACAAAAGCAATTTTAACTACGAATAAAAAGTAACTTGCCAGCTATTCGACACAAAACAATCAATATTAACTATATAATTATACTTCAATTATATTCTAATTACAATAATTATACAAATAAAACGTTGTCATCGAATATCGATTTCTTGGTCCCCACCCAAAATTTTCGATTCATTAACAAGAAATTCAGGTTATCGACTTTTTAAGAAAATACATTTCTCAATTTAAACAAGGATAGTATCAAAAAGTACTTCCTCTAGGAGGAAGCAAAAGTACAAAAAACTCGTAAAAAACCAAAACGTTTCAATTCTCTAAATAGTTCTCTTCGATTTCTCAACAAGTCGATCAAATTTTGTGCTTGCTATTTACATCAGCAAAATATTCCGATTTTTTTTTTAAATTCCAATCAAGAATCTTTAATTACTAAATCAAAAGAAATTAATTTACAAAAACGATTTCTCATAAATATGAAAATGTTAAAAACAATATTGTTATTTGTACTTTTGTAATGAGTATATGAACACCGCTCGTTGACCATTTTTCTCGATTTTTTTTTTTTTAAAGAATCAATTGCAAAAATCGTAGCGGAGTCGCAATGTCGATTGTGAATAAAGTACAGATGCGTTATGAAATAGTACATCTCACAAATCTGTTTACACACATACTTTTTTTACTACGACACTGCATAATTGTCAGAAAAGTGAATTATGCCAGTAAGAAGGCATTATGGGTTGCTAGGTTGTTTTTAAAACTAGAACATTAGAGTTAGAGAAGCAACAAGCCATTTTATACTCCGTCGATCAGGCGCAGTTTATTTTTAGAACTTAAGCTGTTTGCTGCGACTATAGTCAGCACACATTTTTTATTCATATACATTTTCTACTCAACGAATATTAAACAAAAACAGCTCATTGTTTCAATTATCAAATGAGAAGATTGAACAAAGAGGAACGATGATCAAATTGTCTTTTTTTAATTTAATTAATTAATTTTTATTAATTAATTTAATTAATTTAATTTTGCAACTGGTCTTAAAAATTTTCCATTTCATTAAGCCTTTAATGCGCCTGAATTATGCATTTTTAATATTTCTAAATCACTTGCTTTTCAAAATCCTGCAATTTTTAAAACGAAACGTATAAAATATTGTCAAGAAAATTCGTTTCTTTTGTTTTTCTTTTTTACAAATATTTTCAGTCTATCTTTGCTTTTGGCAGAGCTTGGCAGTTTGAATTATTGACTTTTATTTCCTGTCTAGATCAAAATTAATACAAAATATCTGATCCTAGAAAAATTCCGTAATGATTGATTTTGAAATTTATCTTTTAGTCATGGAAATTGTTTAAATATTAGTACTAATTTAAAAAATTGTCCAATTATTATTTAACAAATGTTTTAACAAATGTTTTAACAAGTGTTTTAACAAATGTTTTAACAAATGTTTTAACAAATGGTTTAACAAATGTTTTAACAAATGTTTTAACAAATATTTTAACAAATGTTTTCTAATAGATGAACGCACTTTTAACGTCTAATTTCAAACATTTTATCCTGAAATTTGAGCATCATTCCTTTTTTGTCAATACAGATTCGAAAGCACGTTGAAAATCTAGAAACGCGATGAATATCTAAAGTATGATGGACAATATTATGTTAATATGCCTCCTAAGTGGTGGCTGATCAGTGTGCTGTGGTTTCGCTGCAATTAAAAATGTTAGGTCACCAAGCATGAAAATTGTAAACACTTTGACGAGAGAATGCAAACGTAGGTGCAAATATACATACTGAGAAGCAAAAAACGTACAATAGGCAAACGACTCTTTCGGGAATTGTTGAAAAAAATTGACCAGAAAATAAGTAAATAAATGCAAAAGTTGAGAATTATTTTTTGAATAAAAATATTTACAGTCAATTTCCCGATAAAGTCGACATTTGAATAAAAACACGACATTCTTGAATAACTCTTAAGATATAAAAGATTGTGACAATTATTACTATGATAATGGAGACTCGATTATAATTATGAATTCTGATCTGCCACCAGTGCAAAGGCAGAATTGACAGAAGCAAAATCCTTTGACAATTAAAAGGAAAAGAAGAACGCGTGAATTTGGATTGTGCTACCGCTGATTAAATGATAAGAAAAATAACACTCGTGCTCTTTTAGACTTTGACTCTATGGATATAACACTACGTAGACTTTACAAATGTAGAAAACAACAAAATACTTTCTTATATAATAGCAATTTTTAAATAAACTATAGACCTATTCTTAAGTTTACAAGAACAGTGACGAGAATCAAAGAAAATTATTTAGGAACGGTTGTGGACGTTAGTTTTGCTATGTTTTGTTTTTTTCTTCACAAGCTTGCAAATTGTCCACTTTGGAAAAGTTTTCTTTTTAAATTATCGTACAAAAGGAATTGAATTCAAGACAATATAATTGTATATAATAATATACAAGTCGATGAAATTAGATTAGCTTAGATTAAATTTTATATAATAAAATGAAATCAATTTCAAAATAAAAGAATACATTTAATAAAAGAATAAATTTAATAAAAAAATAAATTTAATAAAAGAATAAATTTATAATAAGAGAATAAAAATAAATAAAATTCGGTTGAAAAGGAGAATCTTTTCCAAAATTTTTCGACAATTTACAATCTCTAAGCGTTGGATCTGCATGCTTTTAAGGACACAGGACTCTCGATCACAGCCTCTTTTTACGACCATATTATGAATGATTAATTACGTTAAATCTATCGAAATCGTTATTCAAGATTACAGCAGCGTTGCCCAAGAAATGAAAGCGCATCCTTGGAAATAATAAATCCATTATTAAAAATTGACAAATAAAAATTGTGCGTAGCTTCATTTTAGCAGTGCGTGCGAGGATACGCTTTTATTTCTTTCAATGCAAATTAGCTGTTATTTTTGTAGAAAAAACCCTCGTTCATGCTTTGCGGCGATCAGTTTACATTTCTACAATTTACCAATGAGACTTAACTTACAGAATTACAAGATTAAAGAAACGCCACCAGAAAAAAGTATAATTAGTCACGAGAACGGGCTTCTCGTTTATTCATCCTCAATTTGGAATTATTTAACTGAAAATTCTTAAAGTTAATGACTTTAATGATTCAAGATTATTCAATAATCGAGCTTTACTTTTCTCTATTATTCAAATTGTAATTTTCATCTTTGACGCCGAGACACACGTTTGGAATTTCTTTGCATGTCAATCTTTTATTTATCTATATTTTTTTATTAATCTCTTTTAACAATTGTCGACAAAATTCAATTAGAGTTTTTAAATTCTCTAACAATTGATTTAAACACCGAAAGAGCTGATAAGACTAAAAATTAAGTCTCTTGAATAATCTTGAATTCGTAGTTTCAAAATACACAAATAATTCTTAGTTAATTGAAAATTTATAAATATTTTGAAAATAAATGGAAAATAATAAAACATTGAAAAACGTTGACTAAACCGTATTCTATAACTGCGAGTAAAATTAAATTAAAAATAAATACAAGTACATAAAGATAATTACAAAATAAAATTAGAAAAATGATTCTAAAACAAATGTTGAAAATAGTGGAAGGAATATCAACAATACGCTTAGAGTCTATTACTTTCGTTTGAAAGAGTTTCAGGTGACAAAAGCTACTACGGCGACTACGATATACAATAGGGATTGAAAAAGAGGTCGCAATACTAGTTTCAATAATTTTTCAATGTAGGCGATAATAGCGACACGAATAAGCTGCACAATGAACTATTATAAGCGATTGACACTTATTTGCTATATCAGTTTGACAACAAATTGTCAGGAATAATATTAACACTTAAGAAAGGCTTTTTTTCGACGAGCGAATTTCTTTTTTGTTAAAACGAAAAACCTGTTTACATGCTTCGAAGGATGAGCAATAGCCCTTTTTAATTAATTTCATAAACCCAAGCCAGTTATTTCGCCAATGTAAAAAAAAATCTTGAAAAATAAAATAAAAAGGAAAAATTTACATTTTGATTCAAGCTACTGGCATAGGGTTACCAGATGATCAGGTATAAGAAAATTGTGAGATTCCCTAACCTTCTTCTCAAAAATTCTAACCCTCTCCACGCTCAAAAAATGCTAAAAAACGGAAGATCTCACGATTAATTGGAGCGTCTGGTAACCCTATACTGGCAGAATTAGCAACAGAAAAGAAAATATTTTGTGATTGTGCATCGGTTCGAGTTAAACAGTAACGCAACATATACAGTAGTGGAATAGACATCGTAAGATTGGTATAATATAAGAAAAGTGCACGTGAGGCGAATTGCAATGAAAAGTGGTTTATCATCTTACACTGTCTCGTATTCACGACGAATCGAACGAGCCAAACAGCACGCAAAGGTTACTCCAATTAGCTGCAAATAAAAAGGAAAAGAAAATTTGAAAATTGGCAAAATATTGTGAATCATGATTACGAATTTGAACTAATGAAAATAACGTTAAATGATACCATTTTTTGCAATAGAAAATAAATTTACATGTGTAGGTTTATATTTAAAATTCTTTATGTAAATTGATTATTTAAAGAATTCACAATTAAACTGTAATAAATAGTGAATTCAAATTTATACAATTTTGATGATGATATATATAATGATGATTTATACAATGATTCAATTTCATCAAAAATTGCATATTTTTTAAAAATATTTTGATCTTTTAAAATAGTTCATTTTTTTAAACACATTTTTTAAAAAGAAACGATGTGTTAAAAAGAAACGATATGTTAAAAAACGATTTGTTTAAAACCTTTACAAAATTCTTTAAAGGTAATCGAATTCTTTCAAGATTCTAAAAGCCTTTAGAAACAGATTATTAATAAATATTTGTAAATATTCCAGACATTTTTAGAATATTCTAGATTTTTTAAAACGATTCTGTAACATTCTTGAAAAATATTGAATATACCAAAAGAATTTCTATTTTCTAAATTTAATCTTTTACTGGAAGATTACAATATAGAATTCAAACTGTTTTTAAGTATTTTGACGTTTTTGTGATTTAAAAAAAAAAAAAAAAATGCTCTAAAAAATGACATATTTTTCAAAAAAGTCTAAAATATTTTTGAATCTTTTAGAGAAATTAATAACACAAAATTGAGTGTACAGGATTTCTATAACTCTGGGAAACATGGAAAATTTGTAATTCTCATGGAATTTTCATTTATATCATGGAAATCTATTTCTTTATTTAATTTCTTTACATTAAGATGATTATTAAGTTTTATCAAAACTTTATACCTTTTTTTACAAAAAAAGAACTTCAATATACTTCAAAATATTAAAAAAATTCTTAAAATACTTACAATATTCGAAAATACTTAAAACTACTTTAGAATACTTTAGATTACTTGAAAATATTTCAGATTACTTAAAAATATTTCAAAATTCTTCAAAATATTTAAATATACTTAAAATTACTTTAAGATACTTTTTACTTATTTAAGATACATACTTTTAAAAATTTCAAAATATTTCAAACTATTTAAAAATATTAGTATCTATTTAAAGTAATTCTTACTTTAAAAATAAAATATCTTATAAATATCTTTATAATAATCTTATAAAAATTACTTCAAGATACTTTTAAAAACTTTAAAATATTTCAAACTATTTAAAAATATTAGTATTTAAAGTAATAAATAAAGTAGGTATAAAGAGTTTTTAAAATTTGTATTCTTTTTAAATATTTTAAAAATATTATACTTCAGACTACTTCAAAATATTTTTAAATTCTTCAACATATTTAAAATACTTCAAATTACTTTAAACTATTTTTAAATACTTCCCAATACTCAAAAATATTTTAAAATACTTCAAAACGCTTAAAATTTAAAATAAAGAAACGAATTTTAAAAATTAAAAATACTGATCTTGAGTAATTTAAATTCTATACAATTTTATTTTCAGAAACCTTTGATTATTTCAAAATCAATTTAAATTTTTACAAAATATTGAAAAATTCATTTTTTAATTAAAAAATATATTAAAAAATATGGAAATTTTTTATTTTTCTCATGGAAATCATGGAAAACTGATGGAATTTCGTGAAAAAAAATTTGTAGAATCCCTGATATAAAATAATTTACAATATTTTAGAAGTTAGTATTTTATGAGTTCAGAATATTCTCAAAGCTTCTTAATTAGTCTAGAATATTGGAAATTACTTTTAAAGACTTTAAAATTAATACTCTAATGATACAGAAGAATTGAAATTTTTTAAGAATGATTACAATTTAATATCAATTAAAAAAAATTGCAAAATATTTTTGATTATTCTAAAAACTACCCAGTGTTTTAACAAAATTCCACAATATTCTACAAGTTTTGAGAATGGTCTACAAAATGGATTTTTTAAAAAGAAAATAAAATATTTAACAAGATTCTAGTTTTTTAAAAGATATAATAATATTTTAGAAAATTCCAAAAAATTATAAAATATTTTAAATACTATTTTTGAAGACATTGGTAATGTTGCAACATAAAGACTTTTCCGAATTCACAAAAATATTGTAAAACTGTGAAAACTATTAAAACTGATTAGTCTTCTCAAACATTGTTTACTAATTTAAACGAAAAGCACTGCATTAGTAAATTAACAATAGTAAAGTCGTTTTTTTAATTATTTGATATTAATATAAAAAAATGTATAGAGAAAAACTGATTTTTCAAAAATTTACAAGTTTAAAATTTCCTACAAAATTTATCTCATACTAAAATTTTACTTGATCAAAAATTTTGTAATAATACATTTTTTTCAACTTATCGTCTTTGAGCTATAAAGGGTTATAAATAATTTACTAGCTAAATATACTCGCGCTTTAACGCGCAAATAGTTTCTATCGCACCATCAAACTAAAATATTACAACTGAATTTTTATAAAAAATGAAATCATCGTAATATTACAAATTGTATGTTAATCACATTATTATTTTCTATTTAATTGTCTGAGTTGAAACCTAACATTTGACTGCAACAGTGTGAAATTTAAAAGGAAAATTTATATTTTAGTTTTTTGAAATTTTTGATATGATAAAATTTTTTAAATTTTTTTCATAGTTCGATTCAACATATATGAAACAATGATGTATATATTTAAAACCCGAGTCATTACATATTATACAATTTTTATTAATTATAAATCAACTTAATATATAAAAAAATTAGATTATAAAATACAAACAATATTATATATTTTTTAAATATTTAAATATTTATAGATGTTTTTTTCAAAATTGCTTTTACAATTATTGGTATTCATACAAAAATATATTTACAATATTGCGAAAAATTTTACTTCTAATATATATAGTTTTATATTATTCTATTAAGATATTTCGGAAATTTTTTGTCAACATATTCTAAAAACCAGGAATGAATAAGATTAAAATGTTTGAATATTTTAGAAAATTTGAAAATTATCCAGAAAATTTGTAAATATAAACATTTTTATATATACGTAGGTAATTTAATAATATATTTTAATGTAATAATAATATAATATTTCTCTTTTGACATAAATATATTAAGAATTATTATTATTATTATTATTATTATTATTATTATTATTATTTTATATATTAAAGAAATTTTGATACAACTTTTGTACCTTGCATAAATTAAGGACAAATTTGAATTTTAATATATATTTATAATACATAGAAGTCCTGTTCTTGAAAAATTTACCTTTCAAAAACCTCAAGAAACGTTAATAAATACATTCCTGTTTTTGTGAAGTTTACATTCTTATATAACATTAAAAAAATAAACTTTTTTAATCACATTTAAATTCAAAATTTACAAACCCACTTACATATGTCAGATTTTTCCTTAAATTTTATGGATTCTTAAGAAATTTAATAATGACTGATTTTAATTATTCAAAATTTTGTTATAGACTAACAATTCTGGACAGTACTGTAATTAATTTTTTAATATATTTATGTATATTACTTAAAACACAAAATAGAAAGTAAACTTAGATTTATATAACTTTTGAATACAACGAAATATCAAAACCTGAAAAACAATTGAAAATAAAAGCGACCAACTTCAGGTGTGGACAGAATGAAAGAATGAATGAATGAATTGTCGATTATTAGTAAAAAATAAAGATACCTGAACAAGAGCGATTCCTATACCAAGTCCTCCTAAGACTACAGCTTTATCTTCAATAAATGATCGCAATGTGTTGAGACATCCTTTTTCTCGAACAGTAATGGAATTCATGTCGCATGTACTGTGAGTATTGCTTGTATTTAATTTCAGAGGAACGTTATGACAGCAAGTAATGGGCAAAGTATTGTCTTTGAACCCAGCTTTCGACCAATCTGAAGGTCCGTTCATACCACAGCAGTCCAGCTAAAAAACACATCGAAATAAATCCATTTACCAACAATCAAGTTAAATAATTTTTTATACAAAAACTACTGGAAAATTATTGTTTAGTTAAAATTGTAATTGGGTTTGAAAAATTTACTTCTCTGAATGAAATCTAAAACTCAAGCACAAAAGTAATAAATGTTTTAAGTATATGTACATCATATATATTTTTTTGAAATTTGCCAAATTATTATTAAAGTTAAAAAAAACTCCAAATTGAAGCACATAACAATAAAAATGTATTTTATTCGGAAAATCTGCTGGTTATTTTGAGATTTTGTAATAGTGCAGCGAACTTGTGTTAAAATAGGAAACTGACAACTGAAAAAACATGCGGAAGGCATATGGACATTTTCATGAGAAATATACATACAATCCTTTCGTAATTACACTAGTCCTGTGCACGTTATGCGTTTCATGTTTATCCGTTTCATCTCCATGAATCCACTTTGCATAATTTCACAGTCTAGACTATTTTTCTTTTTACCATATGTATTCAATTCTCAAAACATTATAATAAATTATCTATTCTCTTCAACCTTATTAACAATAAGATTACCAATTTTTAATAATAAAACAAAAATTACATTTTCCCTTTAAAATTATGAAATATAAATTTTAAAACTATAAATAAAAAATTCGAAAATCCTAAATTCTGATTCAAAAAATTTTTAATTATAAATGATATATTATAATTAAAAAAACATTTTTAATTACAAATGAAATATTATTCTATGGCAAAATGCAACTTTTCAAAGAAAAATTTTAAATCAATTTACAAGATGATTTTCAATGGCTTGAAATTTGGTTGTGCTTCAAGTTTAAGAAATTTTTAATTCAAAAGATGTATTTCCCTGCAGGAGAAAATAACATTTATAATGGAAGATTAGTTAGTAAGTAAATATGTCACAAGTTGAATGATATAATAACGACTAATGTAAAGAAAATATAAAATTAAAATGAAAATCGATTATAAAACCTTCATTTTAATGACATCAAGACCAAAGGCAGAAGGTTCTGAGAAATCCTATATATTCAATGAACGTTTAGATACCTACAGGAAATGGTGTTTGTAAGTGGACTTGTGTATAGCTAAGGTGAGGTAAAGATATTGATTAATAACACAGGTCCTCTTCAACGCGAGTTTTTTTTCACAAAAGTAATAATATATTTATTATTCTGAAATATGCTACCTATTTCTCAATTTTTAAAATTTCCTTATATTCCTTATTTTGAGTCACTAAATACAAATTTATGGTGTATGAACATTTTCTTTGTTTATTTGTTAATCCTTGTAAAAAAAACATAATTTATAATCCTTGTAATCTTGTAAAATGGTTATTTTTTATACCGTATATCCCATTGGGTTCCCCATACATTATCAATCATTTTTTCATTTGTTACAAAATCATTAAAAAGAAAGCTTAAGGCAAATTTCGAATTATAATATTTTTTTTATTTTTTCGTTTTTGTATAAATATTATATTTTACTAACTACTTCTTATCACTAAAAGCCATTAAATTATACTTTTAAAAGATAATATAAACGAGAAATAGATTTGTAGTATTTATAAATCAATTATTAAATCCAAAAATAAACTATTTTTTCTGTTTTCGTAACATTTTTTCTAACTTTAATTCTGTGGAGAAAAGACAGAAATGATAAGTACTTTAATGTTTACGAAATAAACAACAGGGATCATATTCATTTTTTTGTTCAATTTTGGGAGCAAAAGGGGATATTTAATTTTAAGAAAGGGGATTTTGAAGAGACGAAAAAAAGGATAACATTGTAATATTTCAAACTTATTATTTCACAAAAATTCATTTTTTCCAGTACAGCTCTTGTATTTAACGAATTTTCGTTTCTTCAATCTTTTTCACGTGAATTATGATAAAAGGTTTTCCATTTTTCTTCATTTTTCAACATGAATTAAAAATTTGTTTCTTTATCAACATGAATTAAAAAAATTTGTCTTTATCAACACTCTACAATAAAGCTTTAATACATTAATTTTTTCGTGGTCTGTAAAAAAATATTACATAATATTATGTATTTAAAATTATTGTACTGTACAATCGAAAATCATACATGTGTTTCTAAAAGGTATTTAAAAATTTAGGAACGTTAGTTAATTTCTAACTTTCAATTTAAAAAAAATTGATTGCAAAAATAATTTTCTACAGAATTTAAATGACTAAAGGCCAATATTTTCAAGTTTAAAACCATTTTAAGCATTTTGAAGTCTTTTGAAGTAATAGAAAGGATATTGAAGTATATTAAAGTAATTTTGAATATATTTAAATATTATGAAGTAGGTATTTTTAAATGTTTTTAAAGCTTTTGGAGTGTTTTTAAATATTTTGAAGTATTTTGATGTAGTCTGACGTATCTTAAAGTAGTTTTAAGTATTTTGAAATATTTTCAAGCCATTTTAAGTAAATTTTAAGTACATACTTTTAAATATTTTGAACTAGTTCGAAGTATTATTTTAAATCAGTTTTAACTATTTTGAAATATTTTAAAGACATATTAAGTGTTTTTAAATATATTGAAGTATTTTAAAATATTTTGAAACAAAGGAAGAATTTGGAAATATCCTAAAGGAATTTTAAGTATTTTGAAGTAGTCTGAAACATTTTAAAGTAGTTTTAAGCATTTCGAAATATTTTAAAGACTTTTAAGTATTTTTAGATATTTTGAAGTATTTTAAAATATTTTGAATTATTGGGAAGTATTTGGAAATATTTTAAAATAATATTAAATAGGTATTTTTAAATATTTTTAAGTATTTTAAAGCACTCTAAAGTATTTCAAATACTTTTAGAATCTTTTAAAATCTTTTTATACCTTATTTAATACTTAAAATACTAATATTTTAAAAAAATATGAACTATTTTGAAGTATCTTTAAATAGTTTGAAGTCTTTTAAAATAATAAAATTGATTTTGAAGTATTTTAAAGTAATTTTAAGTATGTTTAAATATTTTTAAGTGTTCTAAAATCTCTTGCAGTGTTTTTAAATATTTTAAATTTTAAAAAGGGGGACGAACTGTGATCCCTAAAACAAGGTTTTCAATTTTTTCCACAGAAATCAAATAATTAATTAATATCTTTGAAATTCGGCATATAATATAAATTTGAATGTATTTTCAAAATGAGCTCGTTAAATTTGAAAAAAATTTAAACATCAAATGTAAATTAAATTATGCGTTTTTGTAAGACGCATTTAAAAAACTGCAGAAAAGTGATTATGTTACTTAACATTTTCTGTGTACATAAATATTAAAATGATTTAATATGTGGACTTTGAAAAGCATTACTAAATATACAAAAACATATTTTTATCTAATTTTTCATGAAAGTTTCAGTTCTTTCCTGCACAGAATTATTTTTTTGCTTCTTTTTTCAAAATAGTAAGCTATTTTTTTCGAAAGCTACTTTTTTCAATTTTCTTCTGATTTTCTAGTATTTATTTTATTTTCTCGATATGTTTTTAGTTATTTATTCTTTATTCGCTCCATATATATTGATTGTCTCTTAAATTCATGTTTTAGTTTATTTTAAAATTTTCAAATATTTATTTTATTTTCTTGAATGTAATTTTTATTTTCGTTAAAGAAAACATTGTCTTAAAAAATGTTTCTTTTTCGTCTCTTATTGGAAAAATTTCCCCAGCTTTAATTTTCTTGGAAATTTTCGACTTTCTTATTTTTTATATGAGTTATTCTAATCAATTAGTTATTAAATAATTTATTCAAATCTTTGCAGTGGTTTTTACATGTTTCAGTAACCTATATCAATGTATTATCTATTTTTAGTTATTTGATTCTTTCTACGTATTTACTTTAAATTTTCATCTTTTTCGTTTTCCAGTAACATTTCTCAAACACAATTGGTTTTTTTAGTCATTTTTTCCGTTTTCCAGTAATATTTCTCAAACACAATTGGTTTTTTTAGTCATCTTTTCCGTTTTTACATTCATTTTTCACTTAGTACTTAATTTTCTTCAATTTTTTATGTATAAAATATGTTTATATCCGCTTTTAATAAATTGGCTAATAAAAATCTCTATTTAAACTACATTTTTTACAAGATCACATCAAAATTGTGTTTTGAAGAAATATTTTGTAACTAATTGTAGCTACTAAATATTGAAAACTTTATTTTCTAGTATTTTACTAAATTTTTCAAATATTTGTTTCTTTTTTATTTTTTTAAAATATCTCAATTATGAAATGTATTTTTTATAATTTCAGTTTTTTAGAATAAAATTCAAATACTTTAGAAATTAAATCAGGGGTCAAGTAATAAATTTGGATGTTAGAGGGTAAATAAAACTTACGTCGTGTTGCATAATATCCCAAGACTTGGCAATGTCGGTTTCATTGTAACGTGGCATTGTTTTGTTCATGTGACTTACAAGCATTGTACCTACTTCTCCGCGCATTATGTACCCAGAGATTCCGGTACCCAATTCCAGTGCAAGTATTAGTAGTAGCAAAACCGAAAACTGAAAAGATCAATTTTATTAGAAAATCCTTAAAATTGAATTGATTTGTAAAATTTCGAACAAAAAATTTCAAGGAATACAAAAATGAAATCTTACAATAGTATGAATGGAATAACGAAAGAATAAAAGAAAGTAATTATTTACAATCATTATTATTATTATTATTATTATTATTATTATTATTATTATTATTATTATTATTATTGTTATTAATATTACTATAATTTATTTGTTAATTAAACAATAACAGTAACTTTTTTGTTAATTGATCTTTAAGATTTTGAACTTAGATTATCAATAATTATAAAAAACGAATTTAAAAATGATCAATTGTAAAAATTACCGAAAAACAAACAATTTTTTTTATAATCTATGTATAATTGGTGATATTTTGGCCAAATGAATAAGACTATATTTACAATTAAGTTTTTCAGAGTGCAGTAACTTTTTCCAGTTTTGATTTCTTGAGAATTGGGTATATTATTCATGTTAAATAGGAATTTATTTCTTTGTAATTTAATTGCAAAAAAAATGTGGCTTTTAGAAAAGATAAAGCGAATTTCAAGTTCTTGCAGATGGTTTTTAAAATTTAAATTAGATGTTCCTGGTTATGTTTTACGCTCTTCTGGCACAGAAAATTACATGACGTGAAAGGAAATTAAGCTAAATTACACAGGCAGAAAAACCATTGGGGAAAATAATTGCAATTTTAATTTAAAACAAAACATTATTAAAAAAGAAATATTTAATCGTTTAAAACATAAATTTACTTATTTCAGTGCAATTAATTGTTACTGTTGCAAATTCAAATAATGCATTGTTTTCAAAAAACAATAAATGAATTTAAATTTATATTGATTGCCTTGAAACAAAAATTGATCGTTTTAGATGCTTTTTCAGCTTAAAATCGTCGAGGATTTTGAAAATTTGAGAAAAGTATATAAAATGAATTTGATTAAAAGAAATCAACGAACCGTAATGACCATGCAGTGATTTTCTTTGACTGCTCCACAGCATCCGAAGAACGATACAAGGAAGACTATTACGCCGACAATAATCATTAAAATTGGTGCAGCAAATAACCAGCTATCGACAAAATTACTGTAGTCATTGTATACGACTAAAATGACGGCTCCAAAAGAAATGAGCACGATACCAGTTATCTGAAAAATAAATAAAGTAATTAATAAGAAGCTTAAGAAACTTCAAATACACTTTTTAAATTAATATTTGAAATTTTCATTATGCAATCCCAATCATATAAACTTTTTTTCACTATTATTTTGATGCCACTGCTTATAATTTTAAATTTAATATTATCCTTTATTTAAATTGCGGTTTATTATAAACTATTTATTGCGTTCACTCTATTTTCATTTGCTATAGATTTTCATTTACTATTTCCTCTTTTTATTTCCACTTACTATTTACATTTTTATTAATAATTTTAGTTTTTATTTTAAGGTCATTTTGGAACATCATTTCTTCACAAAATTCCAAGTTTTCCACGATTTCCATGAAAAAAATAGAAAAATTCCCATAAGGGCCGACAATAAACTACGTCACGCTTTTGAGGGGGGGGTGGGTGGGTGGTGGTCAAATTTGCTGACCGTGATGATCTGTAGAAAAAATGGCGTGTGAAGTTTGTGACGACAGGGGGGGGGGGGGGGAAAAATATGAAAAATAGCGTGACGTAGTTTATGGACAGCCCCATATGATATTTTTTAATAATACATAGATACTATAATATATGTGTAAAAAAATGAATTTTAAAATTCGTTTAAGAATTGAAATTATTTTTGAAATAATAAAAGCTTTTACTCTTAGACTTACTGCAAAAATAATTTTCTATAAAATTTAAATTATTCAAGGTCATTATTTTTAATATTAAAACCATTTTAAGTGTTCTGAAGTGTTTTTCAATATTTTAAAGTTTTTGTATACTTTATTTAATACTTCGAAAACTAATATTTTTAAATGCTTTGAACCTTAAATATTTAAAGTGTTTTAAAGTATTTTACAGTAATTTGAAGTGTATTTAAATATTTTGAATCATTTTAAAGTAGTATGAAGTAGTTTAAATCCATTTTAAGTATTTTTAAATACTTGTTTAAATATATTCTGAAGGATTTTGAAGTATTTTAAAGTAATTTTAAGTATTTTGGAATATTTTAAAGATATTTAAGTATTTTTAAGTATTTTTAAATACTTTAAAGACATTTTAAGTATTATCGAAAATGTTGAAGTTTTTTTCTGTAAAAAAGGTATATTATTAATTTTAGTAAAACATAATAAACAGCATAAAGTAAAGAAATTAAATTGAAAAAGTGAATGTCTCTGATGATACAAATGAAAATCCCATGAAAATTCCAGGTTTTCCAAGTTTTTCAGAGTTATAGAAACCCTGCATATTGTTTATTGAAATTTTTATTTTACTTCTTGTTATTCATCTAATTCGTCATTTAAATGATTTCTCAACAATTTTTATTAATTGCTACTATATTGTCACAACTATTTTCTCTATGATGATTTCAAATTTAAAAAATACCTTGTCTATTTTCCAAACTTATTAAAGGTTACTACAGGCCGTAAAATGAGAAGAAGTAATTTTACGAACAAATAAATCTTTCCACCTGCTCTTATAAAGCTTTAAAAAAAGCAGTTGAAAACAAACATTAAGAAATAGAAAAATAAAATATGAAAAACAGTAAGAATCGTCAAGTTTGGTCTCGAAGTTACAAAATTGAAAAACATAAAGTACTAAGGACTTTAAAAGTTTAGGATACTAGGCTTTATTTTCAAGGCACGTTCCTACAAAGGTGAAAGGGTGAAGGGAGTGTTTCCCTGTAAGCCACACCTGGCTACATTGAACCCGTAATGACTTTTACTTATAACAATTCAATCAAGGATGATATTAACTTTTAACAAATTAAAATCAGGGAAAATCAATCTTTCACAAATATTCTTGGAACGCAAAAATTATTTTAGTTCATCATTACTTATTATTATAATTATTTGTTTTCAATATTGTTATTATTGTTATTATTGTTCTTATTATTATTATTATTATTATTATTATTATTATTATTATTATTATTATTATTATTATCATCATTAATATTTAATAGGACAGAAGTTTGCAACTTTTTTTTCATGAAAATTGAAGAAATACATTTTTGCTAAACTTAATTTTTTAAATATCTATTTTTAATTTCCAAACATGACATTTTTTCTCATGTTTCTTACAAAATTAGAAAATAAATACAATGAATAAATAAAAAAATTTGCTTTTCAATTTCTCATAAACGGAAAAAGAGTTGCAAACTTCAGTATGTATAAAAAAATTGTAAAAAATTAAAAAAAAATTATATTATATGTTAATTAATGTTCCAAATTATAAACTCGATTAATTACAATTATGAAATTAATCGCGAAAAATTGTTATACAAAAATAAACTAGATAAATAATTCAATTTGGGTTCCCAGACTGAGAGAAATTGAACTCTAGTTTCAGATAATAAATTTAATAATTGCGTCGCCAGTGATCTAATTATGAGCAATATCGCTAGGAAAGTTTAAATTTCGTACAGTTCGTCGCACAAAATTTCCTGTCAAGAAAATCATTAACGTTCTACAAAGACATTTTTCAAAACTCCAATGCTTCAATATTGATTAAAAATTAAATAAATTAATGCTGCATAAATTAAAACTGATAACATAAATATTTTCAAAAAAATTGACTGCTTTTCTCATGAGAATAAAGTTCCGAACGTTCAAATGAACGAAATTTTTATCCTTCTATTTTTAAAATTTTAGTTTTGCACTAAAATATTGTTTTATGTAACAATTATCGTTCAAATGAACGTTCGGAACTTTAGAAGCATGCTTTTCTTTCCTTTCTATGTGATAATTTACATTTTTATGTAAATATTACTGTTCATTGTTATTTTTAATGGAACGGCAAAAAATGGTCAACAAAATGTCTATCTTATTCTTTTCTGGGCCATACTTTCATTACGTAACGGTTTTAAGACACATGTCAATATTCCTCCACCCCCATATAGCAGTCCGTAACAAAATATTGACCCCCATTATGCATTGTAAAACGCAAGCTAAACTTGAACTATTTCAAGTTACATATACATACTAATAGTAGGAAGTGATTCTTGTAGGATTTTTCATACTAAACTCTGATAATTTATAGCAAATTTCTTACACTGCATTTACATAAATTTTTTTAAATTGTCAACATCGTCTTTGATTCGCTTTTTTAAAAATTTAAAACATATGAGCTGTTACGTAATTTAAGTATGGCCCCTTCCCTTTACATAAAGATCCATCAGTGTTCTTTCAGTTAAGACGCAGGAACATGAAATTTTAAATGGCTCATCAACTTCAAATCACATAATTAATTTAGAACATGCGAATTCATATTTTTATGCAATTAATAATCGATTTAAATAATTAATTTCATAACATTTTGTGTTCCAAATTCTTTATATAAATACCCGAAATAAGAAAAACAATATTCTCTCTAAAT
Source organism: Ganaspis sp. Gsp50 (assembly GCA_011057455.1). Classification (NCBI taxonomy): domain Eukaryota; kingdom Metazoa; phylum Arthropoda; class Insecta; order Hymenoptera; family Figitidae; genus Ganaspis; species Ganaspis sp. Gsp50. The sequence continues at coordinate 20,953 of WNHD01001246.1, forward strand.
CTGAATTGGTCACTTTTAAGTCATTTGACTAATTGAAATAGGACCGAATAGTTTATTTAATGAATTAGTAACCGTTTTGACTTATTTTTAGTCAATAGTGACTAATTTTCAATGGGGCTCCTTTTCAATAGAAGACTACAAATTCATTTTGTAACCCTTACTTATTGAATTAGTAAACTTTACAAAATGAATTTGTAGTTTTCTACTGAAAATTGGTCACTATTGGCTAAAAATTAGTCAAAACGGTTACTAATTCATTAAATAAACAATTCGGTTCTATTTTAATTATAGTCAAAAGGCTCAAAAGTGATTAATTCAGATTTAGAGAGTTTCTATACGTATAGTATGTCATCATTATTGATGTCCCAATCACACTAATTTCTTCCGTATAATAAAACTAAATTGCAAACCTTTAACAAAATATACTATTCAAACTTGAAATGAACACAAACTGAATATTTTATCGAATTAATTTAATTATCATTATTATTTATGACAAAATAAAAATTATACCAGAAATGAAAATGAAAGATAATGTATATATAATATATAATATAATGGACTCATAGTAATAAACGATTTATTATAATATATAAAGACAAGTTTTCTTAATGCATATATCAAGGGGCGCACTACATAACTGGGTCAATGCATCATATATAGTAAGTAGTATTTAAACCTAGGTTTACTAAATAAAAACTTCATAAAACTTTTATAAACTGGAGACACAAAAAGTGGTACAATGTTTATTTTTCTTTCAAGTTGCATAATATAGTGCATACAGTTTGATTGTTGATTACACATAAATAAATCTCTCATGTAGAAAAATCTAACATAACATTTACTTGCTAATTTTAAATATATTAAATTCGTTATTATAAGTATCGCCATAGTTGTTAAAAAGCAGTTTTGTATTCCAGTACATTATATTCAAATATTGTTTGTAGAAGTTAGGGGCGGATCCAATAATGTCACGTTTAATTTTGCAATTCTCAATTTTTTAATTAATCAGGTACAATCAACGATTCTTTTGTACATTTATTTTCTTTTTTTGTGGTTTTGTGTCGTAATAATGAAGTTTTTGTTTAAATAAAGCAAGCCTGATGAGGTTGGCAAACCTGAGCCGAAGAGAGGTTGCTATATGAGGTAAATAATAAAAATTTCTTAACAAATTTCTATTTCTACTGACCCTTCCAAGATCACTTAATTCTGACTACTCAATTTAACAATTAATTTTATTTTCTGAATATTTCGTGTGAAATCTTGTCGTTCAATTTGTTTCATTTTCCTAAAGAATTATTTAAATTCTCTTTGTTCATTTAAATTGACTAGACCTTTAAAATAAGGATTGGATACATGCACTGTTAAAAAATATAGATGAATTTTAATGCAAATATATTGGAAGTTTTATCCACGCACGTATATGAAATATAAATTATACGTTAATGAAATTTAAATAATACGTGAATGAAAATTAATGTGAGTGTGCATTAATTTTAATGCACATGCGTGGAAAAAACTTTCGGTACTTGTAAATGAATTTTCATTCATGTGTACATTAATGTATGTGGGCAGTTCCACGTGAAATTTACATACCACATTTTAAATTCGACCAAAACTATTTTTTTTACATTCTTTATATAAAAAAAATGGATACGTATTTTTTCATTTTTT
>WNHD01001247.1:6845-57236 GCA_011057455.1 Ganaspis sp. Gsp50
AAATATTTAAATTTATATTTTCTCCCAATTTACAAAAGTAATAGAAATTAAAAAAAAAAAAAAATATTTAAATTTATATTTTCTCCAATTTACAAAAGTAATCAAAATTAAAAGAAAATATGAACTATAAAATATATAGGATTGCAAAAAATATTGAAAGATTAAAATTAAACTAATGTATTACTAAGATTATTAAAAAATTGAAATTAAAATGCAATCAAGATTGAAAGAAAAATTAAATATTTACATTTTTGGCAATTTATAAAAATAATCAAAATTAAAGGAAAATAATCAAAATTGAAAGAAAAAATGAACTAAAGACTAAAAATTGAAACACGGTTAAAAAGTGGAAAAATCTGAATAGAAAATTGAAATCACTGAAAGAAGAAACGAGGAAAAATCTAGTTATTAAACATGAATGCAATTTCAATGAAATATTTTTATTCGAGCGAAGTGATCAGTGATCGCTGATCATTGTTGACGAAAGCGTCAGAACTGATTTAATTAATTTTTTCGTTCTTTTTTTTTTTTTTTTTAATTGGAACGAAAAAAAAAACGTTGACATGCATGCTTTCCTATTGAAGGAAATAAATTCATCTTGTGGTATTTTCATGAATAAAAAGACTAGTAGAAGAATTTATGGCACTTTCGCTCAGCGATTCGCACTCAAAAATTCGCGTACCTGCATTCAAAAATATATGCCAAAATGCACTCGACTTCTGTTTTACAAATACTCGGCATTTACCGTGCTTTTACACAATTTGAAAGTCATTAGAACCTCCGTTTCATCTTCATTTACATTTTCCATCATTATCAACATCAGCACTATCATAATCATAATCGTTATCATTATCATTGTCATCATCATCATCATCATCTTCATCATCATTATCGTCATCATCATCATCATCATCATCATCATCATCATCATCATCATCATCATCATCATCATTATCAACATCATCATCATCATCTTCTTTACACTCTTTTTCTCTCTCGCTCTCAATTCTTGTTTTTTTTTTTACATTTACACGCATATTCGATCGCACTGTCGCTGAAAATTCATCTTGATTCCTCTCTCGTTCTCACACATTTGCATTTATTTTAATTGCCAAAACGTTAAACAAGCCTCGGAACTGCTTCGCTTGTGCATTGCAAAATATACTTTTTTTATTTTTTATAAAAGAATTGCTAGTTGATTGGGCGATTCTGCACTTCCGAGTGGTTTACCATTTTCGCTCGATCCAGTGGATGCTCTTCTCTTATTATTATTTTAATTGTACAGTACCGCACATTAATCTCAATCGAAAAAATCCAGGCTTTCCTCTGTAATGCAATTCATTGAAAAATTAGAATTCTTTTCCAGATAATAAATCAGTCAATTCTATAATCAGGACTTAAAACCGCTAACTGTCAAAATTGACAAATATTTAATATGGAAAAATAAATACAAATTTGTATTTTCGAATAAAATAAAACAAAAATTTGTTTTGTAAATTTAGACATAAACAATAAAACAAAATTTTTGTTTCATAAATTTAGAAATAAGCAGTAAAACAAAAATTTTGTTTTATAAATTTAGAAATAGGCAATAAAATAAATTCGTTTTATAAATTTAGAAATAAACAATAAAACAAAAAATTCGTTTTATAAATTTAGACAAACAATAAAACAAAAAATTCGTTATATAAATTTAGAAATAAACAATAAAACGAAAATTTTGTTTTATAAATTTAGAAATAGACAATAAAACAAAAATTTGTTTTATAAATTTAGACATAAACAATAAAACAAAATTTTTTGTTCCCATAAATTTAGAAATAAAAAATAAAACAAATTTAGAAATAAACAATAAAACAAATTTATAAATAAACAATAAGACAAATTTATAAATAAACAATCAAACAAAAATTTTGTTTTATAAATTTAGATTTAAACAATAAAACAAAATTTTTGTTTCATAAATTTAGAAATAAACAATAAAACAAAAATTTTGGTTCATAAATTTAGAAATAAACAATAAAACAAAAATTATGTTTCATAAATTTAGAAATGAGCAATAAAACAAAAATTTTGTTTTATAAATTTAATCATTTAACAGTTTTTTTAGTTTTATAATGCATCAAAATTCAGGAAGCAAGAAATATTTTAGTACAAGTGAAAATCACTTCGAAACAATGATTTACTTATAACAAAGATATAACAAAAAATTTACTTACATTATTATTTATTAAAAAAAAATAAACATAATTTTATACAGTTTCTTCATTGTTCTTTTCTTTTTTGTATTTAATTATTCTTTTTCTATCTCATAAAATGTCAATGTTGGTTTTTTGATGAATTTGATAAAGATATGTTATATTATTATTTTTATAGTCGAAATTATTGTAAAATAAAATAAGAGTACCAAAAATTCTAAAAATTTGATTTTGAATAATGTTGTTGCAAATTAATAGGTAAAATAAGTCGATACAAATTTTCCCAAATGGTACACAAATTCGAAATAGCATCTTGACACAAACTTGCATTGTAATAATAACAATAATAATAATAATAATCACAATAATAAAATAATAGTAATAATTAATAATCACAATAATAATAATCGCAATAATAATGATAATAATAAAATAATAGTAATAATTATTATTAATAATAATAATAATAATAGTAATACGTAATAATAATACGTAATAATAAAAATATTTTATTACTCTCATGTTCACAAATTTTACATCTTAAAATAACCAATTCTTCTACAAAATAAAAAACATTTGAAAAAGAAAAACAATTTTAAAGATTTTTTGAACTTATTCAGTATTTTTTTAATTTTGTTGTACGATTATCATATCGTACTATATATCATTTTTTATAATTTATTATTATGATTACATTTTCATTGTAAATTCTATGATTTTCAAATTTAACAATTGTTCAAGAAATTCAATTTTGAAGAATTTTTCAATTTTTCTAAAGACAAGAATTTCAAAAATTACAAAAACTTCACTTCAATAGTATTATATATTTTACTAAAAACATACAAAATGTTAACTAGATCTTTTTTACAATAATTTTGAGAAACCTTCGACTGTTCCAAAAATGCAAATTTTTTTTTTGCGTCAATATTTATTGTCATATTATATGACAATGTTTATATTTTATCGCTAAATTCATTCAACTTCTTAATGTTTATATTTCTTTTTATCTTAATATTTGTCCTGATTACTATTTTTATATTAATTCCAATCATTTGTTTTTATCTTAATATTTGTCCTGATTATTATTTTCATATTAATTCCAATCAACGTATTTTTATATCCATTTTCCATTTTTATAGAACAAAAATCTAAAAAAATCCCGATTTTTATAATTGTTTCCGAATCGAAAACAAACGAAAAAAATATAAATTATAACATTTTCCGCAAATTTGAGTCAAGATGAACATTGCAATTTGCGAATCCTGTGCACTATTTTGATAAAAATTTATAAAATTTGTAAAAAAAGATTAAATTAAATTTAAATTCATTTAATTAAATCGTAAAAAAAATTATAATAAAAGAATTAATAAATACAGATTTAATTGAATCTAGATTTTAAAAAAAGCACTGATTGGCAGTTATTCTTGTTCACAATGGAAAAATTCTGTAAAGCAAAGCATAATTGTTATTGTTTTATCATAATATGAAAAAATGGTTTACTCACATTCTTACACGGTTGAGTAAAAAATTGTGCGCATGATCAGTTCCTGGTAATTAAATGTTCAGTCATCGAATTTCTTTTTAAAAACCTATAGGAAGGAATAGAAGCATTTTTTAATTTCCATTCACACTAATTCAGAAAAAGCTGCAAACAAAACACTTGCCATGTTTCGTTAAATATAAAAAATGTTGAAAAATATTAAAAAAGAAAACATTTAAATAAAACTCTTTACTTTATAATCTGAATTAATAATCCAATTGTCTGAAATTTACAATAACACTATCTTTTTCGAATTGATAATTACAGAATTTAGTTTTTGTTTTAAGAAATTTCAAAAAATTCATTGTCTTTAAATCGTAAAAAATTCAAATTTGTCTTTAAATCGTTAAAAAATTAAAATTTGTCATTAAATCGTAAAAAATTCAAATTTGTCTTTAAATCGTAAAAAATTCAAATTTGTTTTTTAAATCATAAAAAAAAATAATTTACCTGAATTTTAAGGACCACTTTAATGCTCGGTGCTGTACAACGAAACTTTCCATCATACGAAAAAAATTATTGTCCAGCCATAATTAATTGCGATCACGCACTCTGCAAAATTCTTTGAATTTTTCATTTCAACTCCATAGTACAAGGTGATTTATTAAAAACCGGCCATTCTTTGATGACGTTTAATTTGTTTGTTTTTTTTTACTTTATCGAAATTTATAAAAGAGGAATTGGACAAATATATCCCCCTTTTTCTTCAATTTTGGCACGTTCCAAATAATCCTTCAAAATTTCTTTTAAAACAAGAAATTCATTTTTGGCCTTTGAGATCTTTTCATAATATAGAAAATTCCCTTTGAGCCGCAATTATTATTTTTTCACCAATTGAATTTGATTTCAAAAGACGATTTCAATCGGTCCTCAACTAGTTATAAATATACTTCACGTGGCTCTCGCCAAATTCGTTTAAATTTTGAATGTGTTGTAAGTTTAAAAGAGAATCGACTCATTGCTGCAATATCGTGTTGTCTTCAAAAAAAAAAAAATAAATAAATAAAATCAAGCGTTGAATTTTGAAGAAAATAAAATAGAAGCTTAGAATTGTATTTTTTTAAACAATCATTTACGAAAGAAATGTAATTCATTTTTTGTAAAAAGCGGATTAACAATCATTAACGTAAATTTAACGTTATTTTAATTAATTAAAATATTTAATATTAACGTTAATTTTATTACGGTATTACGTTAACATTTTCAATTTATTTTACTATTTTGTTTTTAATTTTATTTTGGAGTTGTATTAATCTTTTATGTAAATAATTTACCATTTTATTAAACAATTCAATTTAAAATTTAATTTTACAATTTAATTTAAACTTTATTTTGATACATATTTCCATTTATCATTTAATTTTATAGTTCAATTATTTATATTTTTACAATTCAATTTATCATTCAATTTTACAATTCAATTTAAAATTTACTTTAGCAATTCAATTTATCATTTAATTTTACAATTCAATTTCAAATTTACTTTGGCAATTCAATTTATCATTTAATTTTACAATTCAATTTATCATTTAATTTTACAATTCAATTTATCATTTAATTTTATAGTTCAATTATTTATATTCTAATTTTACAATTCAATTTATTATTTAATTTTACAATTCAATTTAAAATTTACTTTGGCAATTCAATTTATCATTTAATTTTATAGTTTAATTATTTATGTTCTAATTTTACAATTCAATTTAAAAGATTAAATTGTTAAATTCTTATTATTTATTTCACTTTTAGCTAAAAAACCGTAAAAATTAAAATCCTTTTTAAACAATTAGGAATTTTTAACAATTGTAATGAAAGTTTAAAAATCAAAAATTTTGCAAATATTTACTGTTTAATAAATTGACCAATTCATCAGTGGAATTTCTTCAAAATTCGTAAATTGTTTTTCGTTGAAAAATTGAAGATTAATGAGTCGATTCTCTTTAAAAATTTCATATTTTTGTATGTACATATATGCAAAATACGGTCGCCAGACTTTTTTTCTTCTTTTTTTTTTTTTTGATATATACATGGATATGAAATACTATCCTTCAAGCTTTCAGTAACAAAACGATATCTCGACTTTTCAAGTCTTCATTTTATCTCACATAATCACTAGTATACACGTTTCATTAACATCCGAACCTGGCCGGCTTTTAGAATTACTTTTACACACACACTTTTGTGTTTAACCAAGACTCCTTAATATTATTTAATGTCAATATCCTTAAAAATAGGTGCATCTAAATACAAATGACTCCTTTCAGGTAATCAAACTTTTTCTCTGCTTCTTAAACCAAACGAGTAAACTTAAAAACGAAGAACGATTCACAATTGAAGATAAAAAAATTCTCGAATTGGAAAAAAATTTTAAATTAAAAACTCATCTTCTCGTGTCAAGAAATTTCTTTTATCAAAAAATTAATTTTCTTGTATCACAAAATCCATTTTCTTGTATCAAAAAATCAATTTTCTTTATCATAAAATCCATTTTTTTTATCATAAAAACAATTTTCTTGTTTCAAAGAAACAATTTTTTTTTTATATAAGAAACATTTTTCTTGAATCAAATATTACCACTTTCTTGTAACAATTCTTTTGCATCATAAAAACAATTTTTTTGTACCAAAGAAATATTTTTCTGCATAATAAAAACATTTTTTTGTGCCAAAAAATTTTTTTCTGCATAATGAAAACACTTTTTTGTACCAAAAACTTTTTTTCTGCATAAAAAAACAATTTTTTGCACCAAAAAATTTTTTTCTGCGTAATAAAAACAATTTTTTGTACCAAAACATTTTTTCTGCATAATAAAAACATTTTTCTTCGACCAAAAAATAATCTTCTATATTACTAAAAAAATTTTTACTTATATTAAAGACGAGAATGTAATTAAATTACAACTGTAACGTAATTAAATTATTGTATTCGATTGTTTTGTAAATCGTTCACAAATACTCACAGCCAACTTGCATTTAACTCGAATTATTATTTAAAAACTGATAGGTCTGATTAGATATGTAGGATTGGTTCGAAAATTATTATTCCTAACTATTACAATAACAAACGTGAGTTTCTTTCAAAAATAAATTAATTACTTTGATTGGAAATTAATAAAAATAAGCTTTGTCAAAAATCTTAGATTTAAATATTTTTTGCATGAATATTATTCGTTAAAATAAAGTTACTTCCGCTATAAAATTATGTAATTTAATTCAATTTCAAAAAATCATTCAATTCAATTTCAAAAAATTATCCAATTCAACGAAATTCAATTTCAAAAAATTCAATTCAACTTCAAAAAATTATTCAATTCAACGAAGTTCAATTTCAAAAAATTATTCAATCCAACGAAGTTCAATTTCAAAAAATTATTCAATTCAACGAAATTCAATTCCAAAAAATCATTCAATATCGAAAAATCATACAATTTATTGAAATCATAAAATTAAATTTTTTTATCTAAGATCTTCATTAAGTTTCATAACATTTTTAGAAGATAATAGAAAATTAAAATTCAGTTCTTATTTTGTAATAATTATTACGCAAAATAGTATAAAACAAAATAAAACTAAACCGACTGAATTTTTTTTTAATAAAATAGACATTTGAATTATTTGTTCTTTTAATTTTGAATACAGCTATGAATTAATTTGTTTAAAATTAATAAAACCAAAAACTATATTTTAAGTACAACATATAAAATTTTAAACATATTTTAAGTAAAAATACTCTTCACTCAATTTTGGAAATATAATTTTTGGAAAATCATTTTCGACTTTTCAAAAAAGGTAAGTTTTTCCATAGCTACAAACCTCTTCAAAATAAATACCAGACCAAAATTAATTTCCAAATTAAAAGAATTTCGATCCAGTGATTTTGTCTACTACAAATTTTCTTCATCGACAAATTTCCTTTATCAAAAAATGCCCTTTATAATAAAAGAATTATAATTTCGCATTTATATACTTTACAATTTTAATTACATTTTTTTTAATTTTACAATTATAATTGAAAATTTTTATTTAAACTTTTCTAAGCAATATAATAAACGAACTGCAATTTCCATCTTCTAAAAATCTTAGAAAACTAAAAGAAAACTTTGGCTAAAAAAAATTTGACTGTTGAAATTAAATAATAAATTAAGAAAAATAAATAATGAAATAAAATTTAAATAATAAAGTTTGAATCTAAGTCAGTTAAAATTTGTTTGCGTATATGAAATTTTTTTAAATAATCTGGAAGATAAAATAGCCAACCGGCTTGAAACGCGTTCTTGTTTGATTTTCGTTTTTGACAATAAAATCTGAAAGATACTAGAATTTCATCTACATTCGTTGCAAAGAAAATGTCGCATATAAAAAATACAAGTATGCAAAAAAGCTGTTCTCGATGAAATTTAAAAATTCTATATTCCTGAAAGTTCTATCGAGACTGGCTTAGTTAAACACAATTTTTTGTTTTAAAACACATGTAAAGGCATTCTTTCCTTTTCTCTCATAATCTCATCGAATGCTTCAAACGCCACACACAGCATTTTTACTTGCACTCTAGGATTATTGAGACTTCAACCTCAAGCCAATTAATTCGTTATGTTCGAATTTGTCAAAAAGGAAAAAACTAAAATAGAAATAAAACAATCAAGTAAACGAATAAATTGTTTAAAAAAGCTTCCTCTACAAGGAAGCACAAGGAGTAATTTTAAACAAAAAGTTTAATTGAAACTTTACTCAACTTTAGTTGAAACTTTACTCAAGTTTAGTTGAAAGTTTACTCAAGTGTAAATGAAACTTTACTCAACTTTAATTGAAATTTTACTCAAATTGTCCAATCGATAAAAAAGTTCTACTCACTACTAAACTTTTCCTAAACTCATAGACAAGTGATTGAGTTACATAATTAGGCCATTAATTTCTTTGACTTTCAAAGACCACAAATACCAAATTTACAAATATTAAAAAAATTTCTCTCACTTTTGTTTACGTGTTTAAGAAAAGTTTACAAAATTATTTAATTTCTTTACAAAGAATTTAATTGACTTTTGCCTTTATAAGAAAATAGGAATTATTAATACGAGGTATAAAGGTTGGATTTTTGCTATAAAATCGTTTGAGACTTAAAAACTGATTAAAACTGCTTCAACTTTTACAAAAATTACAGATCCTGCTCAAGATTGAACTTTTGCAATTCCTAGCAAAGGAAAATTTACAATTCCCAGCAAAAGAAAATTTACAATTCTTTAACTGAAAATTTACAACTCTTTAATGGAAAATTTACAATTTTTTAATTGAAAATTTACAATTCTTTAATTGAAAAAGAAACGAATCTGCTAGTGTGGAAATCAATAGCAGTATAACATCAATAGCAAAAATATCTCGGCAGGACTCTTTGGAATGCATTGTCAGCATAAACTGTTTATTTTTACATTTCAATGAGCAAGATGTAACTTACGATTAAATCGGAACGTATTTCAACAGGTACTTGTTACATTTTAGTTACTTTAAGGTAGACACTGGATAAATCGCGATTACGAATTAAAGCTAAAAAAACGCGACCCCTTTGAAAGAAAAAAAAGTTTTTGAAATAAAAAATAAAATTTGCAAAGTAATAAAAAAGAATGTAACAAAACAGAATTTGTAAAGAAAAGAGGAAGAACTAGAAAAGAAAAAAATAAAAGAAAAAGAAAATAAAAGAAAAATAAAAGAAAAAGAAAATAAAAAGAAAACGAAAAGAAAAGAAAAAGAAAATAAAAAAAACAAAAAGGAAATAAAAAGAAAACAAGAAAATAAAAAGAAAACAAAAAGGAAATAAAAAGAAAACAAGAAAATAAAAAGACAAAAATATGAAGACAAAAGAGAAAAAAAGAAAAGAAAAAATAAAAAAATAAGTGTTGAAAAAATAATGATTACAAGGCCGTTTGATGATCGAAAAAAGAAATTTAATGTCAATTTTGTTTGTGCACAGAGGCTTACTTACATTGTTGTTGCGAGTTAAACAAAAGCAAATGCAGAAGGAAAAAGGAAAACAGAGTCAAGATTCCGCAATCGAATTTCCGCTTTTGATTTGGAATGATTTTTGTAACTTGATTTATTGAAAGTTTTCTTCAACGCATTGGGTCGTAGCGGCCAATGTAAAACTTAAAATGAATTCTTTAAAATAAATTCAATATCCGCGTAATCGCTTTATAATAAAGAGAAACTCTCATTAGAGAATTTCCTGCAAAACTTACTCATCAAAAACTTAAAATGGCTGCACTTTTAATAAAAATTAATTTGTCTGTGAAGAACTGTGAGCAGCTTTGCTCGACTACTGCAAAGAAAGCTTGGACGAGGAGCTCAATACATCTCTCAATAACACATGCGAGCAAAATAATAGCTTTAATAAACTAACAGTAACGGACATTCACATACGGAAAATTAACATACAGATCATCATCATCATCATCATCATCACCATCAACATCAACAACACCATCATCAGCATTATTATCATTATCATCATTATCATCTTCACTAGCAAACATCGCGCATTATAATTACAACGAAAACGTTGCGTTCTTATTCTTTTGTAAAAGAAATCGAACGTAAGGTTCTTGTTCTTTATTATTCTTAATATAATCATCTATTCTCACTGTTCATTGTTTCTTAAATTTCATATATTCTCACTCATCAATTACTACATCTCACTTGTGCACAAACGCACTTTTAATTTACCTAGTGATCACTTTATACAAGATTTTGGGACACTGGGATCCCTGCATGAGTGTCGCTGATCCAAGTGCGTTTGTCATTAGATGAGACGAGAGTCCTCATCCTTACTTCTAAACGCTAAAAATCTCTCAAACGCAGTCTCATTTTCTCTCACATTCGCTCTTTTTGTTCTCACATTCATCGTTTTTACATTCATTGTTTTTACAGTCTTTCATCGCTTTTCCATTCATTCGTCGTTTTTGCATTCACTCATCGTTTTTACATTTTTCCATCGTTTTTACAATCATTAATTGTTTTTACATTTTCTCATTGTTTTTTACATTCTTTCATCGTTTTTACATTCTCTCATCGTTTTTACATTCTCTCATTGTTTTTACATTCCTTTGCCGTTTTTACATTCACGAATTCTTTTTACATTCTCTCATCGGTTTTTTACATTTTCTCATTGTTTTTACACTTTCTCGTGTTGGCATTTTATCACGGCTCTCACAATTTTTTTCCAGTCATTTTCACGCACATCTTTATCATTTACATCTGACTTACATTCATCTTACACGCGCGTGTGCTTTGGCTCTCATCATTCTCTCTTCCTTTCAGAAGATTGCTTTTTATCACGTATTTTCATCGGCCATCGAAGTCTTCCATTGAGTAAAATGGATATCAGACACGCAAGTAAAAGACGCAGTCTCCAATTCAAACATACTTCCATCAACGAACTTGGACAAAGCTGCGTTCTTGGTTCATTCATCGGCAACATCCACTTGCACTCTTCGTCATCCACGGTCGACAGATCTGGCGGGCAGGTGTTATTGTTTTTTTGTTTTTGACTATGGGGCTGCCCATCACACCACCGGTTCATTAACATCGTCGCCAGGGGACACGTGCAGACTCATTATCATCATCATCACCATCATCACCATCATCATTTCATTGTCATCGCTTTTGGAACTCACGCACATCCATCAACTCGCATCCGCACCATCCAATCTTGTTGTCTTTGAATTGTGTTCGATAGCTTTCTAGTCAAATCAAATCGCATGACAGTACAACTGTAGGGTGATCTGTAAACAAAAGCGGGCCAATTATCATTAACCGTCTTTAAAGAATTTCTCGCGGTACTTTCATTCTAAGAACAAAAAAATAGTCAATAGAGTTTTATTTTTTTCAGGTAATCCTATTTTTATCGGCTTATCTTCTATTTCTGATTTTCTTTTAATTATTTCTTTTATTGCATTTTTCATTCATTTCTTTTATCATATTTGTAATTTATTTTTTCTTTTGTCACATTTTTAATTTTTTATTCCTCTAATAACATTTTAAATTTATTATTCCTCTCAAAAATTTTTAATTTAACGTAATATTTATTATTTATGTTTCGTAATATATTTTCCTCTCGTAATATTTTTTATTTAATATTCCTCTAATAACATTTTTAATTTACTATTCCTCTAATAACATTTTTAAATGACACTGAAGTTTGCAACGTTTCTTTTCGTTTATGAAAAACTAAAAAGAAAATATTTACTTAATAATATTTGTTCCCGTACTTATTCACAACTTTAAAAAAAAAATAATGTAAAAAGAATCTTTAGAAATTGTAAATAAATGTTTAGAAAATTTGAAAATAGTAAAAATTTGTTTCTTTATATTTTGTAAACGAAACATTTTTGGCTTAATTCTTTTAATACAATTTTGTTATCTCTTATAAAAGTTTAATGTATTATTTTTCGTAAATAAAAACACAAGAATAGATAGCTGAAGTAAAATGTATCAATAAAATGCCGAGTTCGAATAAAAAGAAATAGAAATGTATTCACTCTATTAATTAATAGTAAAATTTTAATAACATACCGAGTTCAAAGAAAAATAAATAAAAATGTATTCACTCTATAGGGCTTCAAAAACAATTCAAAATTATTAATTAGTCATAATTAGCTAATTATTATTAGATTATAACTCATTGTTGGTTATTGTTTTATTATGATTACTAGATTGTACAAAGTGTTCCAAAAAAGGGTTTATCGTCACTGGAACTATTTTTTTCAAATAAATTAATAAAACAAAACTTTAATAATAAAAACAAAGCTTCCTCTGCGGGGAAGCAAAAAAGAAAAGGAAAATTAAGAAAAATGTAATACATATAATAAAACAAATAATAGAAAACAAAAATAAGTAGTAAAATAACAGCCTTTAGAAAATTTGTAAATTAAAACATTTTAGTCTTTTTCTTCACCACAATCCCTAAAGTCAAAACAATTTAACAAATAAACAAAATTTGTATTAAAAATATTAAATAAATAAATAAATAAAATATTCGAAAAACTGTTTAAAAACCACGTGTAGAACGAATTTTTAACATTTTTTCTTTTTTGTCACATTTCTTGAAAAATGCAAGAGAAAAATGTTTATACCAGAACGATAAGAGGATTATTATTGTCACTTTTTCATTATTCTTTTTATTATCCATTGTCATATTCATATTCATTATGAAATTATTCAATTTATGAAATTATTGTCATATTCATTTTATTTTACAAAATCGTTTTTTTAAGCTTTTAATATTGGACATGAATAATTTTGAAAAAAAATATTACTAAGTTTACATTGTAAGAAAAAGACCCTATGAGTTTTTACAATTTCCTTTAACACATAAAAGCCTATTTATATAAAAATATATAAAAGTATAAAAAAGTAAATAAATAGATAAATAAATTTCAGGGTTTCTACAAATTTTTCCTCACAAAATTCCATAAGTTCTCCATGATTTTCACGAGAAAAATAGAAAAATTACGATATATTTTTTTTAAAAAAAAATGTATATATCTTAAAAAGGAAATTTTTCAATGTTTTGTAAGAGTTTAAATTACTTTTGAAACAATGAAAGTTTTTTGATGCTTTTAAACTTATTGAAAAAATAATTTTCTATAGAATTAAAATTACTCAAGGTCATTATTCATAAATTTTACAACCATTTTATGTATTTTGAAGTATTTTGAAATATTTTGAAGTATTTTGAAACATTTTGGGGGTCGTCCATAAACTACGTCACATCACTAGGGGGGAGGGGGGTATCAAGGATGTGTGACGATCAGTGCAAAATTTTCAAGGTTACCATGTAAAAATTACGAAGGGGGGGGGGGGTCAAAAAATGTTTAAATTTGCGTGACGTAGTTTGTGAACGACCCCTTGAAGTATTTTGAAGTATTTTGAAATATTTTGAAGTGGTTTGAAATACTTTAAAAACTTAAAAAATATTTTAAAATTTTATACTTCATTCAATAATTAAAATACTATGTATTATTTTTAAACACTTTGAACAATTTATTAAATATTTTGAAACCTTTTAAGGTATTTCCAAGTAATATACAGAATTCTCAAGTATTCGAAAGTATTTTAATGTAATTTTAAGTATATTTAAATATACTAAAGTATTTTTAAGTGTTTCTAAATATTTTGAAGTATTTGGAAATATTTTAATGTAATTTCAAGAATTTTTGAATATTTGGAAATATTTTATTTTATTTTTTATTTTCATGAAATTTTAAAGTAATTTTAACAATTTTGAAGAATTCAAAGGTAGCTTTAAGTATTTTAAAGTTCCTTTCTGCAAAAAAAGTATTATCAAGTGTTTCTAAATATTTTGAATTATTTGGAAATACTTTAAAGTAATATTAAGAATTTTGAAATATTTTGATGTACTTCAAAATAGTTTTAAGTATTTTAAAATTTCTTTTTGTAAAAAAAGTATTGTCAAATGTTTCTAAACATTTTGAATCATTTGGAAATATTTTAAAGTATGTAATTTTAAAAACTCTTAAATGTTATTAAGTACTTTTAAGTGACTTTAAATATTTGTGAGTACTTGGAAATACTTTAAAGTAATTTTAAGGATTTTTAAATATTTTTAAAAGATTTTGAAGCAGTCTGAAGTATTTTAAAGTAGTTTTAAGTATTTTTAAGTTCTTTTTTGTACAAGTATATTATTAATTTTTACAAAATTTAATAAACATTATAAAGTAGAGAATTTAAATTTAAAAAAAGATTCCATGGTATAAATGAAAATTCCATGAGATTTCCATGATTCCATTAGGAATACTGAAATTTCGTGAGAATTCCAGATTTTCATATTTTCCAGAGTTGTAGAAACCCTGAATATATAAAAGTATAAAAAGTGTATAACAGTTTTTTTCTATTCCATTTACTCGATAAATAAATAAATAAAAATAATTAAAAAATACATAAAAATATTAAAAAAATACATAAAAATATTTTAAAAATGCATAAAAATATTTTAAAAATACATCAAAATATTTAAAAATACATAAAAATTTAATCCTTTATTTAAAAAAATGTACTTCTTTTATCTTCCTTGTTATGTGAACGAAACAGGTTTGAAGGAAATCTTCCCTTGGCTACCCCAAATCTAATTTTCATTTAAAAACATCCATGTCTTGACCCTCAACGGTCGTTTTCATTTTCAACACACTCGTTTCTTTCACTCTTTTCTTCCCCTAACTCCACTCCCTCTCATGCTAACTCTCCTTTCAATACTTTCTTTCTCAACTCAATTCTTTGCGAATAATCATTTCTCATTTATTTACAGTGGAAGGGGAATTACATTCAAAACCCAACCGACATAACCGAGCTTTGTTCTCCTGTGTCGTATTATTATGAACCTTCAGTTAAATATATATGACGTGCTTATGTCACATTCTTCGTCTGATAACGTACACCGATACGTCTGATAAACTACACTTACCAGAGAAAAAAAATCGAGCTTATGATAAACGATAAAAATACGAAAATAAAACTTGCGTTGAAAAAAATATGAAAAAATAAGCATGTAATAGGAAGAAAAAAACGCAAATAAGGTCTACCAACAAGACGCGAATGAAAGCATTAAGTGATGGAAAAAACTAAATTAACTTTTCTTGTATACTTATTGAAATATTGAGTTTTGGGATGATACTGAAGTTTGCAACGTTTCTTTTCGTTTATGCAAAACTAAAAAGCAAATATTTACTTACTGATATTTGTTCCCGTACTTATTTACAACTTTTTTTTTAAACAAAGAATGTAAAAAGAATCTTTAGAAATTGTAAATAAATGTTTAGAAAATTTGAAAATAGTAAAAATTTGTTTCTTTATATTTTGTAAACGAAAAAAAACGTTGCGAACTATTTAAATTTGCAAACTAAAAAAGTAAAATCTAAAAAAGTACTTTCAATTTACAATCTAAAAAAGTAATTTCAATTTACAATCTAAAAAAGTACTTTTTAATTTACAATCTAAGAAAGTACTTTAAATTTACAATCTAAGAAAGTACTTTCAGTTTACAATCTAAAAATGTGATTTTAACACTTTATGGAACAATAGAATTTAGATAAAAATTCAAAAATATATTTCAGTTATTACTCCCAGAATAATTTTAATCAGAGTAGCAATGTTTAATTTTTATGCAATTTTTACATTTATTTACTTTTTAATGTGTCTAGAGTTTGGAACGTTCATTTAAAAGAAACAACTTTCTATTTCAATTTTTTAAAATTAGACTTCTTTAATAAAAATGAGCAATTGTTTTTTAATCAATATCAAAGTTAATTGTTCCATAAAATTTGCAACGTTTTTTTGTTAACAAAAAAATGCTTAGCAAAATTTTTATTTGTTTAATCATTGTTCTTGCATTTATTTAACTTCGTAAAAAAATAAGACAAAATAGAATCTTCGGGAGTTGTAAATAACAGGTATCACAGTCATTTTTTCTTTCAAGATTAGGTGCAAAAGGGAATTTTTAATTTTAAAATAAGGAATTTTCTTCCAAAAAAGGGGATTTTGGAAAGAAGAAGAAAAAGGATAACATTGTAATATTTAAAAAGGATTTTGAAGTACTCTGAAGTATTTCAAATGCTTTTAAAATATTTTGAAAAATATAAATTATAAAATATAAATTATAATATTTTTAAATTCTCTTATACTTCCTTTAATACTTAAAATACTAATATTTTTAAATACTTTGAAATATTTTGAAGTCTTTTAAAGTAATAAAAAGTATTTTGAAGTATTTTCAAGTAACTTTAAGATATTATAAAGTCTTTTTTAATGTTTCTAAATCTTTTTAAATATTTTGAAGTATTGAGAAGTATTTGAAAATAATTAAAGCATTTTTAAATATTTTTAAGTATTTTGAAAAAGGTCTGAAGTATTTTAAAGCTTTTTTAAGTAATTTGGAAAGCTTTTCAGACATTTTAATCAATTTTAAGCATTTTGATTATTTTGAAGTACATAGTCTGAAGTATTTTAAATTAGTTTCAAATATTTTGAAATATCTTAACTATATTTTAAGTGTTTTTAAATGTATTTTAAATTTAAAATTTAATTTAAAGTATTTTCAAAAATTTTGAAACATTGGAAATAATATTTGAAAACATATTTGAATATTATTTGAAACAATATTTGGAAATATTTTAAAGTAAATTTAAGTATTTTGAAGTAGGATGAAATATTTTTAAGTATTTTCAAGTATTTTGAAATATTTTAAAGATTTTTAAGTATTCTTAGTTATTTTGAAATATTTTAAAATAATTTTAATTATTGGGAAGTATTTGGAAATATTTTTTAGTAAATTTAAGTATTTTGAAGTATTTTGAAAGATTTTAAAGACTTCTAAGTATTTCTAGATATTTTGAAGTATTTTAAAATATTTCGAATTATTGGGAAGTATTGTAAAGTATTTTAAAATATTTTTAATTATCTTGAAGTAGTTTCAAATATTTGAAGTATTTTTAAGTAGTCTAATGTATTATTCAAAATTTATAAAAAAAACTTAAAAAATTAGCGGAAAAGAGGGAAAAATACTTGATTTTAAGAAATTTTCTTTAAAGAGGAACATAAGGGAAAAAGGGAGATTAGCTAAAAAGCGGGATTAAGTAAAAAAAAGGGGTCGAACTGTGATCCCTGTAACAAAATTCTTTCTCAAAAAGAAACAATGCTTCCCTCTGAGGAAGCAAAAAGTATTTCAAAAATAGCAAAAAATTGCAATAACTGAACCATATTTTCGAATCAAAATTTGTGCACCGCCTAAAGAAGCATTCCACGTTTCTTTCTACGCAGAAATAAAAAAGTACTCACCAACTAGATGTAGCATTTGTGGCGTTCTTCACACTGCGGATTTCTTTAGTGGCCCAAACTGCCAAGCTTTTCGTTTTGCTGGTGCGAGATCGTTTACCTTTGGCCAGCAAAGCGGTGATGGCTTCAGTTTCAACCATGGGCAATATTTTGGTTCCGTAAGCACGAACAAGATCGCCAATAAGACCAGCAGCGACGGCAATATTACCATCCGAGTGGTCTGGATCCTGAGCTATCGTAGTGATGAAATGAATAATAAATGGCACGTGTGGCTCCAGCAACATAATATCAGGACTGGTGCTGGTTCCCTCGCTTCCCTGCAATCCTTGCACGATACCAGTGTAAGCCTCGAGCACTCCTTCTCTCAACTCGTTCAAATAATCAATCATATCATAATCATTCTTATCAACTTGCGCCTGAGAAGCCTGAGCAAGAGTCTGCAAGACAACCTCCAGATACTTTTTGAATTCCGGTCCGATGCTGAAAGCAATGTCCCCAAACACCGCAAGAATCTGTGGCTTAACTGATCGATGCACAGAATTGTCTCCAAGATTCTCCAAAAGCAGGGTCATGATCTCGTCGCAATAAGGAAGCATTTTGTTCTTGAGTGCGCGGCAGATATCTCCGGTCACACCGACGGCAGCACAACACACCTGATACTCCATGTGATTTTTCAAGCCCAGGAAGAGGAATGGTTTAAAAGCGTCCATATACTTGACAAAGCCCTCGCCAAGGATTTCGACCAAAGTCGACACAGCCATAAGTGCGTCCTCTTGCACACTGCCTGATTTGCACGAGTTGGAATTGAACATGGACAAGAGCGCTCCCATAATGACATCTGAAATCTGTGGCGCGTCTTCGGGATTGACTCTCCTCAAGACCGACTGCAAAGTAGCACACAAAAGAGACTGCAGATCGTTGTACTGAGCTCGGTCCGAGTGATTTTGAATATGTGTTTCCATCTGCAGAACCTGCTGCAATCTTTCAAGAATCACCATCGTCGTTTTCTGTACAGTCACGTAGCAATCTCGCGGAGAATTCTTCACCATTTCCATGAGAGCTTCATAAGCAGCCGACCTGAGGTTCGCCTGCGCACCGTCCGGACGATCTGTCGTCTCCAGCAGTCTCTGAATGATAAAGTCGAAATACTGAGACATGCAGTAAGTCTCGGGCTGTGAGTCTTCCTCGGCAGTTTCCGCGGCTTCGTAACTAGCTTCTGCGAGTCCCGAGAAGGCCCAGCAGACATTGGCAGCAACTCTGGGTTCCGCTTTGAGTCCGTTCACGAAAGACTCGAGCAGTGGTTTCAGGTAGGTTTCGTTTATCGCAGCTTCTGGAATGACTTCGCAAATTCTGCCGAATGTCCAGGCGGCTGTGTCCCTGACCACGACACTTGAATCGTACATCAATTCGATTAATGTTGGCATGGCTTGTTCGGTGAGAGGTTTCAGAGTATTGGGTTCAAGTCCGCCGAGAATTGATCCGAAGGTCATGAGAGCTGCGTCCCTGTATCGCCAGTCTGAGTTCTTGATGTTGTCTTTGATGAACGGAAGAACGTGAGGTACGATGGTCTCTTCGCAGCAAGAAGCCAAGAGCATTAAGCAGACTCCAGCGGATTTCGAAGGATTCCAGTCGTCTTCATCGTCGCATTCTTCTTGTTTTGTTAATTTTTCCATTAGCACTGGTACCAGGTATTGTAAAGCTCCCTTCGCGTAGTGCTTGGAAACTTTCGTTGGAGGTCGTCCTCCCTCGTTCGCCTCTCCTTCCTCCATCGACAAGTCTACTTCTTCCTCGGATACGTTCGACCAGAATTCAATTCCTTGGAGCGCCACTTCGTCGATTTCGGATTTCATCGCCTCCAAGGTGATCTGTGAAAAGGAAAATTGAAAAATTAGATATTGCAGTTGAATTAAAATGCATTTAATGTACGTAAACTAAAATGTGTTTCAAATACATTTGAATTAAAATATATTTATTATAGATTGAATTTATCATTCAGTAACAAAATTATTGAATAATAAGGAAAAAATACATTTGATGTACGTAAACTAAAATGTGTTTCAAATACATTTGAATTAAAATATGTTTAGTATACTTAAACTAAAATATAATCCAAATACATGTGAATTAAAATATGTTTAGTATATTTAAACTAAAATATATTCTAAATACATTTGAATAAAAACATATTTTAAATCCAAATCAAGATGATACTGAAGTCTGCAACGCTCTCTCGTTTACGAAAAACTAGAAAGCAAACTTTTGTTTATTTAATGTTCCAGAATTTATTTACCGGCTTTATAAAAAGATAAGACAAAATGCAATCTTTGCATAAAAATATAATTTCAAAATTCGCAAATAGCAAAAATCGGTTTCTCTATTTTCTATAAAACGAAAAAAGCGTTGCAAACTTCAGTGACGTAAATCAAGAAAATGATTAATTGGTCATAGAAACGTTAAGAACAATGAAAACAAATTGAAGATAAACTATTTGGCATTCCGAACGAAACTAATTTTGTTGAACGAAAAAAGAAACCCTATAATATAAATATTAAATCAAAATATATTTGACGACAAAAATATTAAAACTTATTTCAAATTAATTTAAATTAAAATATATTTCGACTATATTTGACGTAAAAAATTATGGGAAAATTTAAGAATGTATTGATGTACCTAAAGTTCGGAACGTTCATTTCAACGAAATATTTTCTTTTAGTTTTAATTTTTTAAAAATACGCATTTGTAATGAAAATGGACAATTTTTTTAAAACAATAATAGCGTAAAAATTAATAATTGTTACGTAAAATAATATTTTTGGACAAATTTAAATTTTTAAAAATAGAAAAATAAAAATTTCGATCATTTGAACGTTCGGAACTTTATTTGCATTATGTATTGAACGTATTTAACATAATGCATCAATGCAAAATACAATTTAATATTGTTATTTTTAACATTGTTACAATAATTAATATTGTTAAATTAATTTTGTTAAATTAATTTTGTTAAATTAACGATATTATTAAATTAATATTATCAAATTAATATTGTTAAATTAATTTTGTTAAATTAATTAATATTGCAAAATTAATTAATATTATTAAATTAATTAATATTGTTAAATTAATTAACATTGTTAAAATACAAATCTAATTAATTTGATACAAATTTCAATTTACTTTTATTTCTAATTAAATGACTAAGGATGCAGCAGGTGCTTTAAAACCTTTTTGATCGTTTTTTACACGAATACATGTTATTGAATCTAATTTTAATCAACTTGAATTTCATGAAATATAAATACTTACGGGAAAGAGGGCAACACTCATATACGGTTCCATGTAGTGATAATACAAAGACATGATCTTTACAAGGCATTGTAATGCTGAAACCCTGACTTGCGAATTTGAGGATAGTGTAGCTTCACATACCACTTCCATGATAAAATTTCTTTCAGTCTGTAAAATAAAATTAAACGAAATAATGAAAATTAAGCTAAAGAAAAAAATAAACAAACAAAGATACAAATAAAAATAAATAAGTACATAACAAACTAAGCAAAGATTTGGTTCATTTTTAACATTTACGTTTCGTATGTTTTAAAAATTTACATTGCGTACATTTTAAACATTCACAGGGTTTCTACAAATTTCTTTTTCATAAAACTTCAAGAGCTTTCCATAATTTCCATAAGAAAAAACAAAAAATTACTATATTTTTTTTAGAATTTAAAGTACTTTTGAAATAATGAAAGCTTTTGCACTTGGGCTTATTACAAAAATAAATTCCTATAGAATTTAAATTTGCAAGGTTATTATTTTTAATCTTTAAATCATTTTAAGTATTTTGAAGTGTTATTAAATATTTTAAAGCGTTTTTAGATATTTAGAAGTCTTTTTAAATATTATGACGTATTTTGAAGTGCTCTGAACTATTTCAAATACTATTAAAATATTTTAAAAAACTATTATTCTAAAATCTTTTTATACTTCATTTTATACTTAAAATACTAATATTTTTAAATACATTGAACTATTTTTAAGTATCTTTAAATATTTTTCAGTATTTTAAAATATATTGAAGTGTTAGGAAAAATTTGGAAGTAATTTTAAGTATTTTTAAATATTTTGAAGTATCTTTTGGGAAATATTTTAAAGTAGTTTTAAGTATTTTTAAGTGTTTTTAAATATTTTGAAGTGTGCATTGGAAAGTATTTTGAAATATTTTAAAGTAAATTTGAATATTTTAAAGTATTGGAAAGTATTTACAAACATTTTTAAGTATTTTGAAATAGTATCAAGTATTTTATAGTAAATTGAAGTATATTTAAATATCTTTAATTGTCTTTAAATATTTTAAAGTAATTTTAAGGACTTTGAAAGTATTTTGAAGTAGCCTGAAGAATTTTAAAGTAGTTTTAGGAATTTTAAACATTTTCTTCTGTAAAAAAATATTAAACTTAAAAGCTTTAATTATTAAGCTTGTTAAAACTTAATAAACATCATAAAGTAAAGAAATAAAAGAGAAGAATAATTTTCCAAGGTATAAATGAAAATTCCACGAGATTTTCATGATTCCAAAAGAATTTCAGATTTTCCATGTTTTCCAGATTTGTAGAAACCCTGATTTACATTTCGTACGTTTTGAACATTTATATTTCGTACATTTTGAACATTTAAATTTCGTAAATTTTGAACATTTATATTTCGTAAATTTTGAACATTTACATTTCGTACATTTTCAACTTTTACATTTCGCACATTTATAAACTTTCTTGAAATCTGAATGATAAGAAATTTGCCTTTTCATGAAGAAAGATTACTCAATATCAGAAAGATTATTCATTTATTCAAATACATTTTTTTGAGAGTGCTATAAAATTGTTTACATTTCTATTGCTTATTTTTTGTATTAACTTTTTAGAAAATTAAAAAACCCAAAATAGAAAAAAGGTCATAAAAGTTATTTCCTAGTGAGCAAATTTACCAAAATGACATTTTTGTGCGTAAAAAACCAATCAACTTGAAAAATGTAGAAAAAAATAACCTAATTCTTTAAAAGCGTCAACTTCGTATAAGGTAATAAGGTAAAATAAAAAGAGCAATCTGCAGCCCGTTTACTTATAAAAAAAATATATTTACGTTTTCTTGTAAAAATATTTTACCAATATTTAAATTACTCGTAATTATTACTCCTTGGTGATTATGACATAACTATTTTTTTCTGGTACGCTCGTGCCTCAAAGGCAATTTAATAGAAAAAGAACTATATTTTTTAGATTCAGATAAATGATACAAACCTCTATTTCAAAATTTCCTTTGGTAAACTCGAGAGAATTGAAAAGAGCTCTCGTTGCTGCAAGTCGTACATGGTGAGATGTGTTTGAATTTTTCATTCCATGAATGATAGCTGTTAATATTTGGTTGGATTGTGTTATAAGAACCTCGCTTTCTATTTCCTGACAAATGTAACCGATGGTTTCAAGTGTGGCTTCTTTCACCATTTCTGTACTGTTCAACTTTGTCACATTGTCAACAAGATAGGGAATAAGTTCGTTCCATTCTCTGACTGGAAGTTCGGCAACAGCAACATAAGCTATGCATTGAGCTGCTGAACTTGGCCTGTTGTTTTCTGTTCCAAGTGCTCCCAAAATCTGTAAAAAGATCCTTATTTAGAAACCAAATATACAATATTTTTTAAAATATATATTATGACACAACACCATCAATTCAACTTATTATTGTTATTTATTATTGTTAAAACTTTTGTCATATAATGTTATCGAAACGTTTAATAAACAAAATCTAAGAGCAAAATTTATTTAAGGACCCTAAAACCACAAAAAATCAAAAAACCTTCGTTATATATAATAATAATAATAATAATAATAATTTATATATAACATATTATATGACATATAAAATTTTTTATTTAAACTCTTCAAAATTTAAAAATTACGACTTGCGATTTTGGGAAGAAACCCTAAAAAATTCTATACATGATACATATTTACGTTAACAAATATATCGTGCTTTTTATTTCACAATTGTTGTCTCAGATTATAAAATTTGTGTTAAAATGAATGACAAATATTTTACTTCTTTTTGTTGAAGTTGAACTGAAGTAGGATAGTGTTAAAAAACGATTTGTTTTTTGAAATATTTTTAAATGCAAGAAAAAGATTATCAAACAAGAATAACTTCATTAAATATTATTTATCACAAAAGTAATTTGCAACGTTTCTTTTCGTTTATGAAAAACTAAAAAGCAAATATTTAATTACTAATATTTGTTATTTGTTATTTTTATTACAAAAGTAAATTTGCAACGTTTCTTTTCGTTTATGAAAAACTAAAAAGCAAATATTTACTTACTAATATTTGTTCCCGTACTTATTTACAACTTTTTTAAAAAAATAATGTAAAAAGAATCTTTAGAAATTGTAAATAAATGTTTACAAAATTTGAAAACAGTAAAAATGTGTTTCTTTATATTTTGTAAACGAAAAAAAAACGTTGCGAACTTCAGCGTCGTCAAAAGTATACCTTGAAAAAAATCTTGGCACTTTATAAAACATTTTCAAAATTTTATTAGACGAGAAAACGCTATAGAATTTTGAAAATACCCTATAAGAGTTTATAAATTATTTTAATAAATGAAATTACATCAAAAAATTAAAATTAAATTGCTTTTGGGGGACATAACAAAATTGAATAAAAATAGAATAAAACAATGCTTCCTCTGTAAGGAAGCCAAATAAATTGAATGTCCTAAGATTTAGAAATATAAAGTTGGTAAAAATAAAATAGACTAAAAACTGCAAAATGTATAAAATATAAATATCAAAAATGCAAAAAAAAAGACAAAATAGGGACATTTTTCACACTTTTTGTGACATTGATTTCTTTGATAATATTATTAAAAGATTCATTATCAGTTTGAGTAATCTTAGATGATAATAACGCAGTCGTAGCCTAGCAATTGTTACAAATGTATTTTTTGCTTTTTAAATTGCTTTTTATTATTTTCAAAATTCAAAAGGATTCATTTTAAACCTGTCAATGTATTTTAAAACAAAATAAAGAAAATCCATTAACAAATTATTTACATTTTTGTATTCGTTTGCTTACAAAATGACCAAGGTCACAAGAAATACAAGAAGCCTTTTGTTCTAGGATTCCTAATAGATAGAAATACGGAATTAAAAAGATGAACGAGTGGACATTTTTTGTAAAAGAAAAAAATAAAAATTATTTCATCTAAAAATGAAATAAAATAGCAAAATAAAATAACATTAAAATAGCATAATAAAGTAACATTAAAATAGCATAATAAAGTAACATTAAAATAGCATAATAAAGTAACATTAAAATAGCATAAAACATAATAAAATAGAATAAAAAAACATAAAAATATTGTAATATAAAATAGCATTAAAATAACACAAAATGTACGAAAAAATCTTACAAATGATCCAAAAATTGATAACTATTTAAAAAGATTGTTATAAAGAAAAATACAAATTATTATTAAAAAATAATATAAATTTGCAACCATATTGTTTGCTACAAGTAAAAGCTTGAATAGATTAAAATTTGAATAAATTAAACTTAACAAAAAATAACGTTCAATCTTTTAAATATTTTGATCGTATTTCTTTAATAATTCAAAATTGATTGACATTTAAATCAAACGAAACTTTGGAAAATAGAAAAGATTAAAATATTATTGTTTCTTTTAATTCTTTATGTTATAAACACACAAATAGGAAGTAAATATTTTCTAGTGAGGACTCTTTATTTCATTTTAGAAACACAGGCCAGGGGAATTCAAGAATAATTATTTCTGAATCTAGAATAATTATTTCTGACTCAAGAATAATTATTTTTAACTCAAGAACAATTACTTCTAACTCAAGAACAATTATTTTTTATTCAGGAACAATTACTTCCGAGTCAAGAATAATTATTTCTGATTCAAAAATATATATTTCTGAATCAAGAACAATTATTTCTTTTCCAAGAATAATTATTCCTGATTCAAGAATCATTACTTCTTATTCAAGAGCAATTATTTCCGAGTGAAAAAAATTATTTATGACTCAAGAAAAATTATTTCTGTCTCATGAATAATTATTTCTATCTCAAGAACAATTATTTCTGACTCAAGAACAATTATTTCTGATTCAAGAGCACTTACTTGCGAGTCAAGAATAATTATCCCTGATTCAAAAATATTTATTCTCGCGAAAATATTGTTTATTCTTTGTAAAAATAATACTTATTCTTACGAAAACAATATTTATTCTTGCGAAAATATTTATTTTTGCGAAAATATTTATTCTTACGAAAACATTTATTTTTGCGAAAATAATATTTATTCTTGCGAAAATAATATTTGCCCTTGAAGAATAATATACGCTCGAATCAAGAATAAATTATTTTTGACACTAACATTATCCTTGAATTAAAAATATCTACTTTTGATTAAAGTATTTATTCCGAAATCAGATATATTTGTTTTCTTTATTTGTGCAAATTATTTTGTAAATTTTATTACTTTATTCAAGTGTTTATTTAGAATTCTTATTCTAGGTCCGGTATCAATAATATATTGCATTGTAAGTATAATTAATAATTTATTTATATGTATAATTTTCGTTCAGCGATATAGAATACTAAGAAACTCTATTTAGAGAAAGGATTAATATATTCCGCTAATTCAGACTGTTTAGCATTTTTAAAAACCTACTAATAATAATTAGTAATAAATCAGTACTAGTAATAATAATAATAATATATATTATTAATTTGGTTTTAACTCTAAGACAAAAAAATTGTGAATAGATATTTTCCAAATTACCTGATATCAGTCAATATGATATGTCAATTATTTTTAAAGCAGTACAATTTATTTTAATTACAATTTTATAAATAAAAAGAATAAAACAAAAAAATATGAAATGAAAAATATGAATATAAAATACTGACATTTAATGGTCACTTCTTTTGTCGTCAACTAATTAAGAAAATACCCTACTTTTGTAAATTTTAAACGCATTGCAGGTAATTTTTGTACATATTAAAAGTATTGTGCTCACATTGGTTTTGATAAATTCCCTTTTATCTACGGGGATAGCGAGCCAGCGCTGTTGGTACTGAGATTTAATGGTCACATCTTTTGACGTCAACTGATTTTTGAGTTGTAAACCTGCTGCCATTCGTGCAACATCACTTGCAGCAGGGGTGACGAGTACACCGCTGAGTCGTTGAACGAATTCATTCTAAAAACAAAAGAACGAGATTTTTACTTTTCAGATAACAGCCAAAGAAACTTGATAAAAGACATAATTTCAATACAATAATTTCAATGAAATTCTTGAAAAACTTACGAAATTCGTTTGAGCTGCTTGTTTCAGAAAAGTTTGTGCTGCATCAAGCTCATTTTTATCTACAATGAAAAAAAGTATGATTAGCTTGATTACAAAACTTGTTTTTTAAACAATACTTTAAAAGAAATTCATAATTATCAATATAATACAAAATATAAAATATAATACATAATAATAATATAAAATTCGAATTTATCATTCAGTGGCAATTTAATTTATTTTAAAATAAGATTTTAATGTGCTATTTTTTAATAATCAATCATTTTAATTTGCTATTTTTTAGATAGGAAACTTTTTGTCTGCAATTAAATATTGTTTCCTTTTGATATTGATTGTTTCCTTTTGTTTTAAATGTGCAAATGAATGTAAATTTTGTTAAATGCAGGAAATTAATATAAATGTCAGTTTGTAGAATAATTTCGTATAATACATAAAAATAGTACGTAATATGATAATACATAATATACAAAATATTAATACAAAAATCATGTAAAAATATTTGATTCAATAGGTTACAAAGTTTCAATGGAACGATTGTTCGAAAATTAAAAAATATTCTTTTTAAAACTTATCTTTCATACTTAATTGAATTTTAAGATTATGAGATTTGAATTGTAAATTATTATTATTGCTTCCTCAAAAAGGAATAAGATTCAAATTTAAAATTCACAACTTCTAGGTTAAGAAATTTTTTAACTGCAATTCTAAAATTAAAACTAGCTATAGTTAAAAATAATGATATTCCGAATGTTTCCAATTTCACTTTTTGAAGGACAAATGCAAAAAAAAAAGAAAACCACTTTCTTCAGAAATAAAAATCTCTACCGAGATAATTATATCGTAAATAATGCGAAAGACATTAACAATCAAATCGACACTTTTTGCTTTCACTTGAAAAATTCTAGATTAAAAACCTACTTCTGTAACTGTTTTAGCAATGAGTTTATGCTTATAATAAGCCACGTTCACACATATCCTTTTTCGATATTAGTAATGGTATTTAGCGATTACGTTCGTGGACTACATTAAAATTGCCTGTAAAAGCAACGTGAATGAGATATTTGCAATGAAAAAACGTATTGGAAAGAAAGGAATTTCTAGGTTAAATATGAAACTTGCACGCGGTGAATTTGCAATGCCGGCGAGGGTGTAGAAGGTACAGAATGGAAGGCTGTCAATAGTTTCCCTGTTGGAGAGAAAGCCCTTAGCAACAGGCAAATTTTGGGTATTATTATCAGAGCAATTTTCAAGCGTGTATCGAAATTCCTGAAATATCAGCTTTCGTAGAGCGATTAGCGATAAGGGGGAAATGATAGACGCAACAGTCAACTTCTTGTCAATGGGTGCAAGCGTTCGTTAAGCGGGAAGAGAAAGATCATGGCCGTGAAATATAATCTTGCCAAACGGCTGAAAATGCGGTAAAAATAGAAGCAAAGCAAGATACATAGATGAAATGATAAAGTTTTGCGAGAAATGAGAGCCGATGCGAGGTGAGATGAAATTGTCGCATCGTGAATGGGTTATATAGACGCGAAGTTGCGTTAAGATCTTACCTGGCGAAACGGTCTTTTCTAGAACCTGAATCAATTGCAAGGTTGTCGAATCCACCTGCATTTTGTGGCAAATGTAAGCCCTTGGCACTCCGTGTAAAAAAAGATACTTTTATGCGTATTACGATACGTTAATGGACTCGTCGTCGACGACCGGCAGAGATGCCCACATGTAGGAACTGCTCCAAGTACCCCCTTCCCACTTCCTGCTGTCTTCCTTGCAATCGTCGCGTGCCGCGTAGGGATATATTGTTCGTTGGAAACCAAGGGCAAATTGAAAACGCTCAATGCAGCGCCAAATTGAAGGACAATCGTAAAACTAAAGACAATCGTCAAAGCGCGCACTAATCAAGGTCAAAATATATAGACGATGTTGGGCAATTTTTATCGCGAATAAACTGGGAGGAAACCGTTGTCACGGTTTAAATCTGCCAATGATTCATAAGCACGTTTGGAACTATTTCGCGCAAAACGCCCGCCAACGACAACTGACTTCCGAATTAAACTTCAAAGCGCCATCTTTTTGAATAGTTTTACTTGCATGGTATTAACGAGATCTGCTTGACTGAGGCGAGATTCCACGAGCTTCTACTTTTCGTCACTAGGTGCGCGCGCTGCTACTGGACTTTCAAAAGTTCGTTGTTTGTTATTCAACCGGTTCGTTACATGAACTGAGTACATTTTATTTTGTCTTTATTATTAAATGTTGTAAAACACACTTCTTTTGGAGCTCGTACTTGGAAGGCGTTATTTTTAGTGTTACTATACGCTAGAAATGTGCAACTTTTCAAGATTTATATCTGGCGCTTGTAAGTTGAAACGAAACATTTTACTGTGATGACTGTGAATATTCATATATTTTGACTATTTATTATAAATATGTGTCAATTGATACAAATTGAAAAAAGTCTCATTCGAAAACAACTCTAAAATAGTTTAGAACATGAAGTTTAGATCATAAACAACGAAAATATAGAATCTAACCTCACTTTCTGTCAAAATGGAAAAAGTGTTTTTGTTTTTGGATTGTAAATTTATCAGAGTCACGGAGGAATAATATCAGAGTTTGAAACATCAAAACGAAGATGAAAACATTAAACAGTAGTCAAGAAATAAGAGAAAGGGCTTTTATGATTCAAAAAAAGTTAAAACATCTTTTCAGAGATATCATAAAATTGCATTAAATTAAATTTCATTAAAAAAGTTGGGAATACAAATGGATTCTAGTAATGAAAAACACACATTTTTATATTATAACTTTGTTCTTTATTTAATACCTCGCGAGACAAAATTATGAATAGTAAGAGATGACAATCTTAATTTATAGATAAAGCCGGGAGAATAATCGTCAGTCAATTTATAATGACTTACACGAATTTCATAATCTCTTATTTATCACTTAAATAAATGTTCAAAGGACTCGTTGAACAAGTAAAAACGAATACAAATTTTTGTGTGAAAAGTAGCATAAAAAATTAATGATACAATAGAAAAATGCAAAAAATTCTTTTTAACTCTGGTTGTATTTTAAAAGAATAAAATTTCAGTCAAAAAACTCAATTTCTATAAACAAAAAAAATACATTTTTTACAAAAGCTCAATTTCTACAAAAAACTCAATTTCTACAAAAAAAAACCCAATTTATACAAAAAACTCAATTTCTACAAAAAACCCAATTTATACAAAAAACTCAATTTCTACAAAAAACCCAATTTAAAAAACCAAATTTCTACAAAAATAGACTTCTTTTTACAAAAATCAGATTACAATTTGCTGCTAAAACTTAATCTTACAATAAAACTTTACTTTAAATTACAATTAAATCTTACATTAATTTAATAATTAAATCACGAATCAAATTAAATCGTTATCAACAATAGAGAAATTTTTGAATTTTCGAAAAAGTGAAATTTATACACCACAGAGTGAAAATCCTGGAAACTTTTTATACAAAAGTGTCCTAATCATTATTGAGCATTTCAGGCCATTCAGAATTGCTATTACCGGTAATAGAAAAAAGTTCTCGGATTCACGGAGTCTAAAATTCATTTTTTCAGAAAATTATAAATTTCAATTTTTTACATACTTATTCGACTTTAAGGCGCGATAATAATTTACCATCAACAATTAATATTATCCTATTTTTAAAAACTATTTTACAAAAAACCTATTATCATTTTTTTTTTCAAACATATTCTATCGTTTCCGAATAGTTTTTTCCAAAAATATGTTTTAAACTAATTTTTTGGCTACTTTCTGTGACGCTTTATTAAACCAGAGTTACAAAGACATTTATCGAGGATGAAAAGATTTTTGTTACAGGTATATTGCCAAATTTACACTTACACATGTTTGGGAAACATGACACATATGGTATTATATATATTTTTTGTACAATATATATATAACTATTGTGCATGTACACGAATTTCAAGTTACGTATAGATATGTGTTTTATTAGAACGCATCATACCTACTTTTACATACGAAAGGCTATTGTGATCACTTTTATACAGCACATGAAGGAGATTCTAAAAAAGAGTCAGTGATATTGAAAATGCTATTCGAAGAGTTCTTTCAAATTTTAGAAAGAAATAGAGTGTTCAGATTTTAAAAAACACTTGAGAATCACAATCAGATTACAAAATTTACAAATTTCTTTCACAACTTTACGAATTCACACAGACTTATACGCTAAAGAGGTAGTGATTTAAAGTCCCATCATTTATACATATAACATTTATGTACATATAACATATGCATGGTTGCTGCAAATTTTCAAATTTTATCAATTTTTTTTTCTCTACGAGATTTGTTGTTTATTTTGTTACGAGATTTTTATTGCAAAAGAGCTTTTTGAATCTTTCAAAATATTGTTTTCAAGTAATAAAAAAAATGAAATTAATATTACATGTTTTTCTCTTATTGGATTTGTTCAAATTTTGAATTTTTCAAATTTGGAGTTATTTAAATGTTGAATTTTTCAAATTTCGGGTTTTTTAAATTTTGAATTAATCTAATGTTGAACTTTTCAAATGTTGAATTTTACAAATTTTGAGTTTTTTTATTTTAGATTATTCCAATGTTGAATTCTTCGAATTTTGAAATTTCAAATGATGAGTATTTCAAATGTTGAATTTTTCAAATGATTAAATTGTCAAATTTTGGATTATTAAAATGTTTTGTTTTTCAGATTTTAAATTATTGTACTGTTAAATTTTTCTTAGTTCAAATTTTTAAAATTTTGAGTTTTTTGAATGTTGAGTTATTCAAGTGTTGAGTTTTAAATTTTTTGAATTATTCTACTATTGGATTCTTCAAATTTTGAGTTATTAAATGTTGATTTTTTCAAATTTTTAGTTATTCAAGTGCTCAGTTGTTTAAATGTTGAGTTTTTAAAATTTTGAATTATTCAAATGTTGAGTTTTTAGAATTTTGAATTAATTTAATGTTGAACTTTTCAAATGTTGAATTTTTCAAATGTTTAAATTGTCAAATTTTGGATTATTGAAATGTTACGTTTTTCAGATTTTAAAGTATTCTACTTTTGAATTTTTCATATATGTTGAATTTTTCAAATTTCAAGTTTTTTAAATATTGAGTTATTCAAGTGTTGAGTTTTAAAAATTTTGAATTATTCTAGTGTTGGATTTTTCAAATTTTTAATTATTCAAATGTTGAGTTTTTAGAATTTTGAATCATTCTACTGTTGAATTTTTCTAATTTTAAGTTTTTTAAATATTGAGTTATTCAAGTGTTGATTTTTCAAATTTTGAATTATTCTAGAGTTGGATTTTTCAAATTTTAAGCTATTTAAATGTTGATTTTTTCAAATTTTTAGTTATTCAAGTGCTCAGTTGTTCAAATGTTGAGTTTATCAAATTTTTAATTATTGAAATGTTGAGTTTTTAGAATTTTGAACTGTCAAATGTTCAGTTTTGCAAATTTCAAATTATTGTTCTGTTAAATTTTACAAATTTTGAGTTTATTTTAAATTTTAATTTATTTTAAATTTTGATTTATTTAAGTGTTGAGTTTTAAAAATTTTGAATTATTTAAATGTTAAGATTTAAATTCTTTTAATTATTGTAATGTCGAATTTTTGAAATTTGTGGTTTTTCAAGTGTTGTGTCTTAAAAATTTTTAATTATTGTCATTTATTTTTTTAAATGTCAAATTATTCAAATTTTGGGTTTCTTAAATTTTAAATTATTCAAGAGTTCAGTTGCTCAAATGTTGAAGTTTTAAAATTTTGAATTAATCACGTGTTGAGTTGTTCAAATGTTGAAGTTTAAAAATTTTGAATTAATCACGTGTTGAGTTGTTCAAATGTTGAATTTTTCAAATTTTGAATTATTCAAGTGTTGAGTTGTTCAAATTTTGGGTTTTTAACCTTTTAAATATTTAATGTTGAATTTTTCATATTTGGAGTTAATTAAATGTTGTGCTTTTTTAAATTTTTAGTTTCTGAAATTTATAGAACTATTGTAATGTTTTTTTTAAATATCGACTCCTTCAAATTTTGATTTTTTCAAATATTGGGTTTTTAAAATTTTGAATAACACGAATATTAAATTTGGCAATATTTTGAGTAATTAAAATGTTGGTTTTTTAAAATTTAGAATTATTCCAATGTTGAGTTATTCAATTGTTGAGTTGTTCGAATCTTGAGTTTTTAAAATTTTGAATTATTCTAATGTTGGCTTTTTCAACTTGTACGTTTTCTCAAATTTTTTTTCTTTTAGTTTTAAAATTTACAATTCTAATGTTTTCTTTTTTGAATGTCGAATTTTTCGAATTTTAGTTTTGCAAATTTTGAATTAATCTAAAGTTAAATTTTTCAAATTTGGTTTATTCAAATATTGAATTTTGGTTCTGTCAAATTATGCAAATATTATTTTTTCCAAATTTTGATTTTTTTAAATGCGTTTTCTTTAAATACAAAATTTTTCCAATATTGAAGTTTTCAAATTTTGAATTTTCTAAACATTGGATTTTCATTTTTAAGAAATTTGTCACGATACTGTTTTTGTTGTGATCCTTTTAAGTCCTGCATCAACCCTGGTATAAGATTATATTAAAATAGGTTTACATTAGTAATATATTATGCTATTTTTCCATTACATTTAAAAATATATATTTCTATTAAAATATTATTTCTATTTTACATATAGGAAAATAGCCGCATTTGCTTTTAAATATATATTAGAAATGAGAATTTTCCAATTGAAGTTAGGGCACGAATTAAAGATTACGATTCAATTCGATAACTTTTTCTTCATCACTGACTCAATAATCTGTCCAGGAAGTGTTTTTCTCTTGGAACATGTAGTATGTTAAGTGTGATAATCTCTATCCAGTGCTGGTACGTTAAGACATTTTTTTCTTATCATTAGCTGCAGAATCTTTTAACAGCGGTGGTTTTTTTTTCGATCATCAAACTGTTTCGAAAATTTTCAATTTTCGGGTAAAATTTTCAATTTTTGGATATTTCTCTCAGAAGCATTTTCAAATTCATTTCTTTTTTTGAATAATAAAATGATTTAACAATAAAATGATAGAATTAATTCTTGTTCAAAAACTTTGTTTTGCAAGTTTTTGAACAAGAATTATGAAATTACCCGGACGTTAAATAGGCTTTATTGAATGATAGAATTATAAAAATATTAATAATAAAAATATTGATAAAAATATTAATAATAAGAATATTGATAAAAATATTAATAATAAAAATATTGATAAAAATATTAATAATAAAAATATTAATAAAAATATTAATAATAAAAATATTAAATAATAAAATAATGGAATAACAAAATGATGGAACAATAAAATAATTAAATGATGTAATAATAAAATGAAAAATAACGAAATTATAGAATAGAATAACAAAAAATGATGGAATAGTCAAATAATAAAATCACAAAATGATTGAAGATTAAAATAATGCAAATTTTTGACTGTGAAAAGAATTTAATTTGAATTTTAACAAATTTTAAAAGATCCAGTTGTATACAATTTTTGTTAAATTTTTTAAATTGATTTTCTGTTTGAAAGTTGTTTAAAAAATATTATATTTACATGCAAACAAATATTTTCCTAGAGTAGTCAAAACTTTCATTAAATTAGCTATAGATTTCATTGAAATAATTAAAATTTAGACTAATTTAGTGAAACTTTTTGCTGTTCCGGATAAAGTATTTTTTACGTATTTTTACACAAATTACTTTTGAAAAAATTCAAGAAACAAAATTTTATAACATTTATTAAAGAAACGAATGAGCAATAATTTAGTTAAGTAATTAACTCCAAATTCTTTCCGAACAGGAATATTTTATTCACACAAAATTTTTGTCAGTGCACATATAATGAAATTGCGGAATAGACTCACAATTGAGTTTAAATAAAAAAATAACAAAAATAATGAAATAAATAGATACAAGCAAAATAAAAAAATAGAGTAAAAAATACAATAAAAAATACCAAAAAAATAGAATAAAAAATACAATAAAAAATATAATAAAAAAACAAAAAAAATAAAATACAAAAAAATAGAATAAAATATACAATAAAAAATACAATAAAAAAACAAAAAAAATAGAATAAAAGATACAAAAAAAATAGAATAAAAAATACAATAAAAAAACAAAAAAAATAGAATAAAAAATACAATAAAAATACAACAAAAATACAATAAAAAATACTAAAAAATAAAACAAAAGAATGGATTTTTAACCTATACTACTGTGCTTTAACTGACCATCTTATATTCAACAAAAATTTTAAAAATGGAGAGCGATCAATCATTGGATTTCAAAAATAAAACAAATAAAAATAAAATGCAAGAAATTAATAAAAATAAAATAAAAAATAAAATAAAATTAAAAATAAAATAAAATTAAAAATAATAAAATTAAAAATAAAATAAAAATAAAATAAAAAAAAATCAAAAATATAATAAAATCAAAAATAATATTATAATATTTTACGTAAAGATTTTGGACCAATAAAATAAATTATTTTAACAATTACAACTAACACAAAAAATAAATATAATATTCCACAAATTATTAATTCTCAAACTTTTAAATAAATATAAAAAATAAAAAATAAAATAAAAACAAAAAATAAAAAAGACGGTAAAAAATACAATAGAACAAAAAAATTTAAAAAAGAATGCAAAATATACAGCGTTCCTAAAATTGTACAAAAAAAGGCTTTTGACGAGTTTTGTCGAGATTTGCAAAAATTGAAAATTCGAAACAGTGTGATTTTCGGTTTAGTGACAGTGGTTGCAATATCAGTTAATAACAGCAGTAGTAACAGTAACGATAGAAGTCGCAATAGACATAGTTACAGTAACGGTAGAAGTAGCATTGTAATAATGTAATAGTAGTGGGTATACGTATAAATAGTTGTTTCTCTACGTTAGTTTAATTAAAAATAATGTCATAACATAATAGGTAACTTTATACCGGAATCGTCTCAGCCAGTCGAATATACATATATATATAGATTGCTCGCGATTATTGTAACTTTTATATATCATCGTGATTATTCTGTTGCTGAGACGAGACCGTCTTTTCTCTTCTTAATAGTCTAAAATCACATAAACGTAAGAGTATCTAGTCGATGATCAATGATAAATTCTGACCACTCGACTTGTGGATTCTCGCACGCAAATAACGACCCCCGACGGATATATTTCTTAATACATATATATATATATATATATATATATATTTAGTACAAGACTCACAATTTTCTCACACACGGTGTGAAAGTTATTGAGTTGGCTCGACGCTATTGAAAAGGTCTGATAGCTTAAAAAAATATAGAAAAGTTTTCTAAAATTTAAGCTTCTTTGTTGCTTTCTTTTTTGTATTGTACCTATACATGTTCCGAATCCTTGCTCTTGGATTGCTGGGAATGTCATAGGCGAATTGTTGCTTTTTTATATAGAAGCTATTATACAGGTCTATGTGTATGAATTATAAGTAGAAAACTAGAATGAAAAATATCTCGTTTCGTTAGAAATTTTAACGCCAATTGTCTTCACGATTTATGCTTTATCAGGCAAGATTCATGGAGTGGACGAAACGTGCGAGAATCACGTCCTATAGGCTACTTTTTTTTAGAAAAAGGAGGGAGAGGATTCGCGAATCTGCCATATTCGCTTCTCCGCTCTGATATGTCGAATTTGTCACAGAATTCTGCAATTATGCTGTCATTGTCGCTCATCGCGCAAATTTTCAATTGTTCGCAATTTTGCATTTGTTCGCAATTTTTCAATTGTTCGAAATTTTTGCAATTGCTTGGAATTTTTACAACTGTATGCAATTGCTATCAATTTTTGCACTTGTTTGAAATTTTTACAATTGTAATCAATTTTTGCACTGTTTGCTATTTTTACAATTGTTTGCAATTTTGAAATTTTGCTTCTTTGAAAAACAATACCATTTGCCAAATTGTTAAAAATAACATTACGATTAGAGATGACGATTATTTACAGATATTTATCATCTCAATAATAATTGGAACCCAGGGTTCCAGAATTTCCAAAGATTAACGCAATTATCACAATCTTGTAATTAAAATTACTTAAAGCATCATTATCTATTTCGACACGAAGGAAGAATTTTTCAAAAAATGTATTGTACGTAAATGCAAGGATGAAGAATCGATGCAACAATTTTTATAATTTTGTGCCTCGAAAGTAGGTTCGATGGCCTTAAATTGAATACGAACGTTAATTTATCTGAGTCGACAACTGGAGCATAATTTCAGACGGAGTATTGTTTCTTTTCTCATTTGAGGCTCGTTAAACAGATTGCAAAAGAAATGGGTACAAAAGAACCAAAATCAAGTCTTTAAAATCTTGTTTGTATTCTAAATCTTAATATCGTTTTTGATCATTCTTTTGCTTCTTCATAGAGGTGGCATAGTAATTATGTCGATTTGTAATGTTCTTAATGGTTTTAGTTCAAATTGG
Source organism: Ganaspis sp. Gsp50 (assembly GCA_011057455.1). Taxonomy (NCBI): domain Eukaryota; kingdom Metazoa; phylum Arthropoda; class Insecta; order Hymenoptera; family Figitidae; genus Ganaspis; species Ganaspis sp. Gsp50. The sequence continues at coordinate 44,350 of WNHD01001247.1, forward strand.
GTTAGGATTTGAATCAAGTTGAGTATCTTTAAGATGGTAATTAACACCTGTTAATTACGATCTTTAGTACCTTTAGTACCTTTAGTACCTTTAGTACCATTAGTACCTTTAATACCTTTAGTATCTTTAGTACCATTAGTACCTTTAATACCTTTAGTACCATTAGTACCTTTAATTTACCATTTTTAGAATCTTTAATAACTTTAATTTATCATCTATAAGATCTCTAGTGTCTTCAATACCCCGATTTATCATCTTTAGGATCTTTAATAACTTTAAATTCTCGTTTTTAAGATCTTTAGTACCTTCAATTTATCATCTTTAAGATCTTCAATAACTTTAATTTATAATTTCTAGGATCTTTAGTATCTTTAATACCTTCAATTTATCATCTTTAGGATCTTTAATACTTTTAATTTACCATTTTTAGAATCTTCAATATCATTAAGAGCTTCAATACATATAATTTATCATCCTTAAGATTCCCAATATCTTTAATATCTTTTAGACCTTTAATTTAATACCTCTAAGAGTTGCAATATCTTCCCTATCTTAAAGATTTTTGATACCTTCAAGATTTTTGATACCTTCAAGATTTTTGATACCTTTAAGATTTTTTAAACCTTTAAGATTTTCGATACCTTTCAGATTGTTGTGACCTTTAAGATTTAATTGATTCCCTCAAGATTTATGATGCCTTTTAAACTTTTGATACCTTTTGAATATCTTTAAGATTTTAAAAACTTTCAAGATCTTGAAAACCTTTAAGATTTTGAACATCTTTAAGATTTTGAACTCCTTTAAGAGATGCGTATGTATATAATTTATGTACTTCACTATATAAGAAAATGTTATAGTATAATGGACTGTATACGTACGCATCCCTGAATTCTGAACAACTTTAAGGTTTTGAGCGTCTTTAAGATTTTGAATGTCTGACTTTGAACATCTTTAAGATTTTGAGAACCTTTAAGATTTTGAACGTCTGTAAGATTTTGAGCATCTTCAAGATTTTGAGAACCTTTAAGATTTTGAGCATCTTCAAGATTTTGAGAACCTTTAAGATTTTGAAAACCTTTAAGATTTTGAACGTCTGCAAGATTTTGAACATCTTCAAGATTTTAAAAACTGTTAAGATTTTGAACACAATGAGATTTTAAACGCATTTAAGACTTAGAACACCTTCAAATTTGCGTCCACCTTTAAGTAAATATCTTCCGAGTTGTAAACAACATTGAAAGTTTTCGGAGACGTTGATTTAGGTTCTCTGTTAAGGCAAGATAGATGAACCGATGGTTCATGATATTGAGGAAAAAGGATCATGATGTTGGGAGGTTATGGTATGGTACGGTTGGGGTGTACGTATACGACACTTTTCTTAAATTAGTAAAAATTCGGTGAAAAATTACAAATAAGGGGATTTGAAAAAGCTGCGTACGAACTAGGATTCCTTATAACAAAATAATATATAACAAAGTCGTAAGAATATTCTGGTAACTTGCCAAGGACGAGTGAGAAAATTACTAGACGTTGTTGTAAAAAACAGCCTCCCGGATAAAACCGGGCACATCCCTAACTAACACGGACTCACTCAAATACCGTGTGATATAATCTATCTAAACATAAGCACTTTCATGGTATATATTATATACTTTTCCTATTTTATAAACAAAGTAAATCGACCTTAGCTCTAATGATTCGAAGCACCATTCTCGAAGAGCACTTCATGTTCTAATCTCACTTTAATCATTCATGCGTCTACTCATACATTTCTTGGTCTCTCTTGCTTCTTTTTTATACATGTGCATGTGTATGTACGTGTATATGCACGTTTATGCATGTGCGTATGCACATACATTTGCGCATGTGCGTATGTATGTGCATTTGCGCATGTGTGTATGTATAAGCATTTGCGCGTACGCATATGCATTTGCGCATGCGCGTATGTATATACATTTCCGCATGCGTATGTATATACATTTGCGCATGCGCATGTATACAAAAAAGTGTTCTGCATTAACACAAACATATTAAAACTATAAAGTTTGCGTATAGTTCGCCAACTTTAATCCGCGATAATTTTTGAATGGCTACGAATTTCAGAACCCGGAAAAGAACATTATGATTCAATTTTTCTTCCTCACAGACGAAATGTAGTTCCATTTTATTGAGTTAGATTGCAGCCACGATAAAACTGTATTTATAATATTCATAACAATATATAATACATTTATAACAATATATTGTAATATTTATAACAATATATTGTATTATTTATAACAATATATTGTAATATTTATAACAATATATTGTATTATTTATAAAAATATATTGTAACATTTATAACAATATATTGCAATATTTATAAATATGTTCGTCTTAAAGCAGAAAACCTTTGTTTCTTGCGTTCTCTTAACAGTGTTCTCGCTTCTTTGAAAATAAAATGTCGTCTAGTAGTTAGAAAGGCGAGGCTGACAACACTAAGGGAACGGAAACACCGAAAATGAAGTACGAGAAAGAGTCTAGAAAGAAAAGCAATTGAATTGGTCAATAAAATAGATGATTGGCCGTATGAAGATGTTGCATTTGACTGCTTAAAAGGGCAGGGTGGCCATGAACATTTCTTCAATAAATGAGGGTGCATGCACGATGTCTAAAAGCTTGAGGTAGAAAATCCTCTGATGACCTTGCACCGACAGGCTCCTCAGTTCAGGAAGTTTGCTCAGTAGTCGTGACAGATAATGGGTTTTTCGTTGCGCTTCTGCGTTGTAAGTGACATGGTCTCGCAGAGAAGAGATTATCTTCATTTGAAGCTGCTCTACTTTTTGTGGTTCTCGTAGACCATGTCTTTCTGCAAAAACAAAAATTATTTCAATTAATATTAATCGTATTAATTAATATCTTTACTATTGCTATTCCTATCGTTATTATTATTATTATTATTATTATTATTATTATTATTATTATTATTATTATTATTATTATTATTATCCAGCCCCTTGCAACTATGAGTTGAAAATGTCCGAACCGTTTACGGCTGCACTGCAGCGCTGACTTGTCATCTAGGCTGACAACATAACCTGCAAATACATGAAAGAACTGTTTGCGCAGACTCTTGCGCGTGCGCAATACGTTTTTCCATTTAAATTCCAGCTTTGACGAAAGCCAGTGTCACCTATAGTCTCCGGTCAACATTCATGACACATTTTTTTATCAATGCATTAAAACTCGAGTTGCAGGGGGCTGTTATTATCATAATTATTTTTCAACAATTTTTCACCGATGAATTTAAAATTATTCCACAAATTTAAAGTTGAAAATTGTAGAATCAATAATTCTTAACATTACAAATAGTACAAAAAACATTCTTAACGTACATTTGTTTTAAAAAATAACAAACGATTTGTTAAAAATGATGTTGAAATTATAATTTTGTTTATACAAATGATATTGTAAACATTAAATACAAAAATATAAACTTAGAAAATTGGATTTTAATTCTTAATATCAATATTTTAGAACGAAGATAGATATTAATTTTAGAAGATTCATTTTAATTTTGTTTAATAAAGAAATATTAAAAAACAAAGGATAAATATTAAAAAGTAAAGAATACAATATAAAATAAATATTAAAAAGTAAAGAATGCAATATAAAATAAATATTAAAAAATAAATTATAAAATAAATAATAAAAGAAAAATATTAAAAAAGAATGTAAAATGAATATTAAAAATAAATAATTCTTTGAATATAAAATTACGAATTTATCAATCGGTCGTTATTTTAATTAATATAGATGGCAAAATATCGATTATTCTTTGAATAATTAAAGAATATTTATATACATTTAAAAATATTTCTTCATGTTAAATTTAATATAAAATGATTTTCAGATTATTCAATTAAAAAGAACTACATTAATTTCAGTAATGTGTTTATATTCTTACAATATACATTAATTTTAATTATTTTCAAATATTATTCATTATATTAAATTTAACGTCATTTTTCAAGTTGAATTTAATTCTTTTATAATAAAAATGTAAGCAGTGTAAACAAAAAATTATTTATGAAATAAAAAAAAATTAGGGGAAGCATTAGTGTTCGAGATTATTTTTGTTACTATATAAAATGATGTTGAAAGTTTGTTTTTAATTCACAACAAAATTAAAAAAAGAAATTATTTGAGCCAATTTAAGCCAAGTTATAATAAAAAAAGTGGCATAAGAAAATCTATATCAAAATTGAAATATTTTTCACAATTCCGAAAATTTTCCAAAAATGTTTATTTAATTTTTATAGGAACTAAGCTAATGTTTACAAAAAACGTTTACTTAATCAGGTTTTTTAAAAAAGAAATTTTGAACTCATCAAACTCTGGGTTTTATTTTCCGATAAAAATAACTATAAAAGAAATAAATCAATCATTATAACAAATCCATACAGAAGAATAATTAATAAAAATAAAATAATTGATAGAAATAAAATAATTAATAAAAACAAAATAATTGATAGAAATAAAATAATTAATAAAAATAAAATAATTGATAGAAATAAAATAATTAATAAAAATAAAATCATTTATAGAAATAAAATAATTAATAAAAAGAAAATAATTGATAGAAATAAAATAATTCATAAAAATAAAATAATTTATAGAAATAAAATAATTAATAACAACAAAATAATTAATATAGACAAAAATTATAATGGAACTACAAAATTAGTTATTTTTAAATGTTGAAAACTCAGTTTTAGATAAATAAATGGTAAAAGAAAAATAATAGGTAAATAAGTAATAGTAAAATAATAAAAAATAATCAATAATAATAGTAAAAGTAATAAATAGATAATAATAAAATGTGAATAATAAACGATAAAAAATTCTAATCATAAAGATTGAAATAATTGTTGAGAAACTACTAAAGAAAAAAGTGCGGAATTGCTTTGAAATTCATATGAAGGTGATTGCATAGCCATGCAAGATTCATCATTTTTCTCCAACTTTCTTTCAGTGAATTTCATTCCTGACGGATCCTTCAATTGACGAAAGCATCGATATCGCGTGTTGAAGTGATTGCCGTCGGACGTTGCGGTTTCGTAATGCACGTCTTCAATAAATAACCGGCGGTCAATTAATTATCGAACGGACCGAGAGAAACCGAATTGCAAGTGTGTCAGTCTACACATATTCTATCAGTGCCGAAATATAATGAATATTTTAACTCAACCAAGCAACTTGAAGCTTGCTCAACAAAATTCAGGGATTTTAATACATTTTTCACATTGCACACAAGGTAGAACAAATAAAATAGAATGACAGAAAGAAAAACAACACTTCCTCTATAAAGGAGCTTAAATAAATAAAGGAGCACTTTCCTCTATAAAACTAATTAAAAAATGGATAACTAAATGGCTAATTGAACAGTCACATGCAATAACACAAGGCAAAACGTGCTCTCAGTGCACTCTCGAGCGGAGACAACGTCCCCCCTCCACGCGCCGGCATTTTCCCCCGTCTTACTGCACTCGGCGCTTCACGCGTCAATCATTGGCGAGTGCAGTACGACGGGGGAAAACGCCGGCGCATGGTGGGGGAACGTCTCCGCTCGAGAGTGCGCTGAGAGCACGTTTCGCCTGCGCACACGATACTGCGCACAGGGCACTGCGCATTCGTGTTAGTGTCATTGCACAGGACCTCTCAATCCTAAAGGAAGTTTTTTTTCGCATTTAAAATGGATTTTGACTAACCAGTAACGAGCGCGAGGGCGCAAAGGCAGGCAAAGGCGCTGATATCGACGTCGAGGACATGAAGACTTTGACAAAAGTCCATGATTCCTTGAAGCCAGTCGCCGAAACTTTGTTCGCATTGCTCACGTGTGAGGACTACTCCGTTGCAAAAAGTCAGTCGGGTGTCATCTATTTTTGTGCGGTAAGCCAGCCTCAGTACAAAAAGTTCCAGGCTGGCATTGAGGAAGAGGAATTTCTGTAAAAAATACAGAAAACGACATTACTCAAGTGCTTTAACACTTTTTTTTAAAAATCAATCTTTACACTAACTAAAATTGCTTACTAAATCACTCACAGTTTTGAATTCAAAAATCAAAAGCTCGCGATTTCAAGTAAAAGTATAGCTAAAATGAACTAAGGACTAAGATAAATTTTGAAAATGTCTGATGAACTAAAAACAGGACGAATTTTATTTTTAAAAAAACCAACTTAATGTAAAAAAAGGATTTAGGTAATTTAAAAAAAGAACTGGGTTGGATTACAAAAAGAACCAGGATTAACAAAAAAAAAAACTTTTGTCATTTTTGAACAACTGAAATGATCAAAAAAGTGAAATAATTAAAAAAACAATGCTTCCCTATGAGGAAGCAAAAACTGTAATATTTTTTAAAAAAGTGAAATAATTAAAAAAAAAAAACTGTAATATTTTTTAAAAAAGTGAAATAATTTTAAAAAAAGTGTAATAATTTTAAAAAAAGTGTAACAATTTTAAAAAAAACGAAAATTGTCACGATTACAATGCTTCCTCTATAAGGAAGCAAAAAGTGTAATAATTTAAAAAAAAAAGTGAAATAATTGAAAATAAGAATAAAAAATGAGAAAGCTCACATAAACAAAAAGATAAGGCAAACGTGAATTTTTAATAGACATGCACAAAATTTGTATTTTTGCTGAGCGAATTTACACTGGAGGCGTAAAATACGAAAGGGAAGCGGAGCGTAAAATCAGAGTGGGGAGATAAGAGTGATAGAGAAACTACGATAGCTTTCTCTCTTTCTCTCCTGTGTAAATTCACTCACCGCAATTTAGTACACCGTATATTTATCCATTCTTATGAAATATTTCATTATCAGAAGAAAATACTGTTTTGCTACAATTAGCATATCATTAAGCTTAACCTAATTGATTTTTTTATTGACTAACACTGTATTTACTTGTACATTATTTTCATATTGTACTCTATTTTTATATAGACGTGTTATAAATCTTTTGTTTCCATGTTGTACTCTAAGGTCCTTTAGGACATTTAATGTTCCAAAAATTGACAAAAAAATGACTTCTTGATTTAAAATACATTAGGGACTTTTTACTGTAATTAAATTACAAAAAACACCTTTTCCAAACTTTCTCGGTCCCTATTTTAAAATTGTTCAATTATTATTCCTATTATATTTGTTCAATTATTTTATTTCCTTTACGAACGAAATCTCAAAGATTTGGAACATTAGGAAAAAATGAGGGAAAGTGTGTTCGAGACGCGAAGAAGAATTGGAAAGAGTTCATTGTTCCTATTCGTTGAAAGAATAGCGGGTGTCGTCAAGTCGAAGCGAAGCTCGTCAAGAGTGACCTTTTAGAAAATGTACGAGTTATCGATCCTCATACAAGACCAGGCCATCAAAATCTACCATCTCATGGTGTTCAAATTAACCGTTCTCATGTATAGCTTCTTATTGCATTTTTAATAAAATTTAGTCTTAACAAGTCTTAGACACTCAACTAAATCTAAATTTCGAAAAACCGTTATTGAATTTGTTAATTTTGTGTCTATAGTCCCAAATGTTGATAATAAACACATCCAGATAAATTGCAAAATAAAAATCTTGACCAACTTTGGTCCGCTTTTGGCCTGGTAATTATTATATTGTAATTTATTGTAACATTAATGTTGCAATGATTAATCGTAAATTGCCTTTTTGGTTTAGTAAACTGAATCATTATAATGATTCAGTTTACTAAACCAAAAATTGAACTATAGTTCAATCCGAATACAGTAAATCTTCATTAACTGGAAACTTTAAAGTAGTATGTATTGTTAGTGTACATTTAAAATATTTTTTTTACCAAGACATGATAAATTATTTTTTATCGTTAAGAAAAAATGTTCTATGAGTCAAATCTGTAATTTTCATTTCGCCTTTTAACCACCTTCTTTGAATTTTGAATTATCGAGGTTGTACTCAATTGATTTGGTTACAAAAGAATGCAGAAAAAATTACAAAAGAAGTCAGAAATATTTTCAAAAGCAGTCACCTAGTTTGGATCATGGTAACAAGGCCACGAGTCGATCAAGACTGAGCTCCTTTAGGCCGCGAAGCTCCTTCTTATAGCAGTTAGTAGCCGCTTCTACTGCGCAAGCGCAAAGAAATGATGCGCTCGCGGCCAGTATCGGAAGATGCTACCGACTATAAAAGGCCTCGCGGCCTGAGGGAGCTCAGTCTTCAACGACTCGTGGCCTTGCTACCATGATCCAAATTGGAGAGTCAGAACAGTAGTTTCTTTTGAAACTATTCTTTCTGAAATAGTATGTCTTACATGACAGCTATTTATTTAAAGGATATATTCATATTCACCAGTCTTGATGAAACTTCGAATAAGTTTATTTAATACAAAATTAATCTTAAAACCTTCATTAATACGGATTTTATAATTACCAGAACTTTATATTCGGCTCGAATATTCCCTCTCAAGCAGACATTTTGATTGAATTACACGATAAAATACATTTTGATTCCCTGAACTTCTGGGAATATTTAGCGAATTTTCGGTTCTGTTTGGGCAGTACGTATTAATTGAAACCTTTTACAAAGTTTAGTAAATTTTGTGCTGGAAGGTCTAGTACTTATCCGTGACTTTAGCATTTATTCGTTTACTTTGTTAGAAATTTATTCGTTTACTTTGTTAGAAATTTATTCGTTTACTTTGTTAGAAATTTATTCGTTTACTTTGTTAGGAATTTACTTGTTCACTTTGTTAGGAATTTACTCGTCCACTTTATTAGGAATTTATTCGTTTACTTAAAGCCAGGGTACACCATCTAGCTTATAATGCGGTAGCTTTGAATAAGCGCCTTATGATACGATTTTTGAGTACGTTAGCGCCTGCGCACAAGCTCGTTCTCATTGTTTTCATTGGGATTCCCAGCTCTTCACAATGAAAACAAACTTCTGCGCAGGCGCTAACATACTCAAGAATCGTATCATAAGGCGCCCATTCAAAGCTACCGTATTATAAGCTAAATGGTGTACCCTGGCTCTTAGTTTCGTATTTAGTCGCTTACTCAGTTTAGTATTCATTCCAAGACTGAGTTCAGTACCTATACCGTGTAATCAAGTACTTTTTCATGAAGTTCCAATTTGTACTACCGAAGTTCTACTCTACTAGTTCAATATACACTACACATGCGTGTAATAATTGAATGTCCCGATCAAATAATTCGAACCGCACGCAAAATCATTCTTTCATCCGATCGTTATTGATCAATTCCCGCTGCAAAACGTACATCTTTTTAAAATGCTTCATAAGAAACACTACATCCAGTTGAAAAAGCAGTAATTTGTTTGATTCCAAACTAACCTGATCTTCGGGCACCAGATCCATGAAACCAGGGATTTTGTCAGCGAAGTTTTTGATCACGTCCACTGAAGAAGTCAAGAGGTTGTAGAATTGTTGGGTTTTTTCTGCCTCCGAGAGAGGCGGTTCACTAGGAGAAATTTCCCGACACTGGGAAAAGTCAAGATTCGCGAGATCTGGTGTGGTGTCGACGTGGGCACGTACGAGGGCCGTAATTAGGGATACTGGAGGACTCGGTGGCGATTCCTGGGGTGATTTTGGCTTCGAAGGTAGTCGTCCACGTCGTCCTTTCAAAGAGTCCGTTCTCACGACCTGAAACATTTAATGTTTATTTGTATCACAAACCATTAGGATTCCATTTTGGCTGTTAGTAGTGGTTAATAAAAAAAAAGCATTTGGCCATATCTGGGCCATAAGTACCCAGTGATCCGTGGGGTTCAAATTGATCCTCATGGTCCACTGTGTAGAAAAACATGACCCTCTTTCAAGACCAATGTCTGTCGGATACAATCATCCCTGTTGTGCTTTTCACGCCATCAATTTTCACATTTCCCTATTATATTCATACATTCCCCTATATATATCCGGACCTATTCCCTTTCCCTGGATGTGAATTTTTCGATTTGAATGACCAGTTATGACTAGTTCATTCACTCTTTTGAGAATCATTGAATTTGAGTCATGATACATTTTGAAAGAGAAATGCTTACCTCCTTGACCATGCCGACCAGGAGACACTTTTGAAAGCGGCAGAACTGACACCGATTTCGCCGACGTTTATCAACAGGACAAGCTTTTTCTGCGAGGCAAACGTACTTAGAACCTTTTTGTACTGTCCTTTTGAAGAATCCTTTGCAACCCTCGCAAGTTCGGACCCCGTAGTGCTGACAAGCAGCAGTATCTCCACAAACGGCACATAATTGACTCGGACTCGGTGGTGCTCGTTCACCTCCTGGAGATGGTGATCCAGTAGTTGAACTTGCTCCACTGCATCTCAGTTTTGGCGATTCACTGCTGCTGAAAATAAGATGAGGAGATTAAAAATAATGTCAAATCTCTACGTTCCGGAAAAACACCAGGCATGAATCCGCGACCGCAAAGCCTTAAGCCTTCTCCAACTGAACTAAACAGTTGAACTGAACTAATTAGTTGAACTGAACTAATCAGTTCAACTGAACTAATCAGTTGAACTGAACTAAACAATTGAACCGAACTAATCTAACTAATTATTATCAAATACTTGATAATTTCTGATTAATTAAAGAATCAGGGAAATTCAATTCACCTTGATGATTCAGACCTCTGGGGTGGTAAGGATGCTCGTCGTGGTCGTGGAGTTCCGGGAATGACGACGGTGCTACCGACAGCAGTGCGAAGATCGCTGGGTGTTACTGCTCCTGGAGAAGCTCCACTGTCGGTAACACTTGGCGGAGGTCCGTAAACAATAGGAACTGTGGCGTAAGGCGAATCCTGATGATTCGTTGGAGTGGGGACAGCAGCAGGCGTAGGGGCTGATTCCGTGGAGAAGAAGCCCATGTGATGGTGGTGGTGATGATGATGGTGGTGGTGCGACTGTTGTTGATGAAGATGGGTCTGTTGCTGGTGCTGTTGCGGGTGGTGTTGAGGATGATGTTGCTGTTGTGTTTGAGCTGGATGATGCGGTTGGCTGTGGGGATTTTGGTAGGGCACTGCTGGAGTAAAATCAGGAGTGAACGGAGTTCCCGTGCACGGGTAAACACTTTCGCCATAGCAATCATCATCCATCTTGATACCCAAACTCTGCAATTCTTGTCGGTATCGCTGAACTGTGTAGGTTTCTTGAAAGCTGGGAAGCGGCGTCGGACTAAAACAGTAACAAAAATTTGCATTTGTTTTTTCCGTTCCACTTCTTCTGGAATCAATTTTTATTCCCATTGAAAGTGTTCCCATGTCAATTCCCATGTCTTTACATTTTACCACTAGTAAAATGTAAAGAAATGGGAATACGATACATACTTACATGGGACAAAATTGAAAGCACTTATGGATTTACTTTCTATAAGCTTTGACTACCGTTTGTGATAATCTTTTGACCCTTTTCTGGATGATCTAAAATTGTATATAATAGGGTGAAAGAATAGGGTTTACCTTAGCGAATCGGCTTGAACGTCTTCTGGGAGGGGTGGTGGTTGAGAATGGACAGAGTGATGATTTTGCGAGGGTGATTCTTCAGAACTGGCAACGTCCTGAGGATTGCCTAGTTGCAGTTCCGGAAAGGGATCGAGTTCTTCCGGTAGACTTCCAGCATCTGTGGAGTCTGTGTAAGTGCCGCTTAGTAAATCCGCAAAACTACTGCATCCAAATGGACTCTGTAATAGTAACGTATTCATGAGTGTTTTAATTTTTGTTTATCATTGAAATATCTTTGTTTAATTACACAATTGAGACTTTTGAATGTTTTCTATTCGAAAATCATGATATGGTGAATTTCTTTATGGTCAGTTTCTTTACGGATAGTTTCTTTACGGTCAGTTTCTTTACGGTCAGTTTCTTTACGGTCAGTTTCTTTACGGTCAGTTTCTTTACGGTCAGTTTCTTTAAGGGTACATTTACACCTCTTGCTGTCGATCCTCGACCAACAAAATTTCCATTGGATCAAAAGAGACAGTACACAGTCTGTCTTTCTTACTCCAATGTTAATTTTGTTGGTCGACGACCAACAGCAAGAGGTGTAATGTACCCTAAGGATAGTTTCTTTAAGGGTAGTTTCTTTACCGACAGTTTCTTTATGGGTAGTTGCTTTATATTTTAATAAAGTGTAAGAACACTGTTTCTCAATTTGAAACGCTTTTCTATCGAGAATTAGGGAAAACATAAAATGATGAACGAGAGAGATAAGAAGGGTAGGTATTCAATTTGTGGCAACGGTTCCGCTTCTGGTTGACATTTTGCTAATCGTTCCTCAGGGAATCCCGGTACTAAACCCCTTGAACCGTGACTGCAGCACTGTAGGCGATGCTAGCTTTTCGTAAAGAATTTCATCGATCATTTGCAATCTAGGCATGAAAACAAGGAACTTAGCAAAATTTATTGTATACCAGGAATTCAATTCTATTCATTATTAAAAAAATTGTTGCATATTGACAAATTATTGGCAAAAACATCATTTGGTTATTTGCTCACCTAAGGGGTTGATAATATTGACCCGACAATTTATTTTTCCGTGATCAATGACCATTGTCTTTCTTTTAGGAATCACAAAATTTTAATTCTCTCTCCTATAAGAGAGGGAATTCTATATAATTCTCTATGAATCATGAATTCCCTTTCCTATCATTCCCTCTGCTTCTTTAAAATTCTCTTTCCTATAATTCCCTCTGCTTTTTTAATTTCCTTTCTTATAAATCCCTCTGCTTTAAAAGTCCCTTTCCTATAATTCCCTCTGCTTTTTTAATTTCCTTTCTTATAATTCCCTTTCCTATAATTTCCTCTGCTTCTTTAATTCCCTTTTCTATCATTCCTCCTGCTTCTTTAAAATTCTCTTTC
>WNHD01001248.1:2416-27225 GCA_011057455.1 Ganaspis sp. Gsp50
TTTTTTACTGATTTCCAATGAAATTTCACTGATTGAAATCGCGAGAAGTGGGCCACTGAATTTCAGTCATTTTTCACTGATTCAGATTTAGAGAGTACTGTGATCCCTGAAATTACTAACTTGGAAGCAAAAATTATTAATTTGAAAGTAGAATTTTTAATTCTTTTCCAATTTCAGATGAGCAGATTTTTTTTGCATAAACTAGGCTTCTTTCATTAAGGGAAGAAGAAAAAGTAGTTTATTAGTTAATTAATAATTAATATAAATAGAGGGTTGTGATTTTGGCGAGGAATTTTTCTCTCGAGATTAGCGGGAAGATTCGTTGATAAAATTTTGGGGCGTGGTTCGAGCTCCGACGGGACTCCAACTGAAGCGTTTAAATTCCGATCAAGTAATTTTTTATCCTGCAATCAACTTGACGCTCTTCTTTCGGGGACGTATGCAAAATAAAGGCATTATAATGCTCGCAAATTAGAATCGCATTCAGCGCGAGTGAATTTCTTTCTCCTGATTAAATCGCTTTATTATCATAATATAATCTACAACTGCCGTATACATCAAAACAGGCGTCTTAATTTAAGACATTCAGGTGATCATGAACTGGAATTCATGAATGTGAATTTGAACCAGTAGGGTAGAATTAAGAAAATTCTTTATTATTGTCAAATTGACGTGAAAAGCCAAAGAAGGAGAAACAGAGAAAAAAGAGTAAAAGGGAAAAAGAAAAAAGAAAACAAAGAAGAAAAGGAAAAAAAAGGAAAAAAGGAAAAAAGGTAAAAAGAAAAAAAGAAAAAAAGGTAAAAAGAAAAAAAGATAAAAAGAAAAAAAGATAAAAAGAAAAAAAGAAAAAAAGAAAAAAAGAGAAAAAGAAAAAAAGAGAAAAAGAAAAAAAGAGAAACCCACTTTTTGTATACATCTATAAGCCCCTTTGTATCTATCTCTACGTCTTTAAGAACCAGAATTCTGCCTATAGCTGCAGATTGCAAACAGATGCGGTTTTATTACTTTCAAGAAAAGCGCCAAATGAAGGAAAAACCCAAAAATTGTGTGAAAGTCACAAAAAATGTGCAAAGTCAAATTAGCGAATTGCAGAAAAGTAAAAAGTGTCCCGAGAAGAAAAAGAATAAAAAAGGAGCTGTATATACATAAAAGCGCCTACGTAAAATTTCTTTTGAGCCAAGTTGAGCCGATTCGACTGAATGAGCATCATGAATGAAATACGAATATAACAAGATGCTTTTACTGTCTCTTGAAATATCCTTTAGGATTTTGCGGACCAGTGAATGAGTGTTGCTTTTGCGGTTTATCCAAATACGTGGGAGTTTTATGCTCGCGCCTCTTTTTGCGCAATCGCTAATTAGTCAATTTCAAATGTCAATTTCAAATTTTTTACGAAAGCTATTTTTCTTCAACTATGTATAGATATCTGTCGTTTATGACATAGATAAAATGATCTTATTATCTTTTTCATCTCCTTATCTATGATAAGGAGATCTTATGATCTTTTTCAGTCTCCGAGTGCAATAACTGCCTCTGAGCTCGCACGCAACTTTCTCGTTTGTTGCAAGTTTCCTAATTCACCCTGTACATTAACACATTTTCAACTCCATTTTTGTATAATCTATAGACTAAACTTTATAACTAATCTTCAACTTTGATCATATATGATCAAAGGCTCAGAGGCAATTATTTTTTTTGTAATATAGATACAAAAAAACTAACGTTTTTGAACTAACGTTTTTGTTGACTATTTAATACTTCTCAGTGGGAAATTACCATCGGCACAAGGTTGGCCCAAGCTTGGGCCTAGCTTGAGAATCGTCAAATTTCTCATTGGAAAGTATTAAAAGTATTTAATATAGTTACATCTTAAAATGTATAATCTTAAAATCTTAAAATGATCTTAAAATCATTTTTTCAGTGACATATAAACTCTTACCGTTTGGTTGCTACTTCTTTTACAAGAACGGAAAGACACTCACCTGAAACATACAAGAAAAAGGTTCGTTAATTTACATGAACAACTTTTACATTGTTTTTCTAAATTCTATTTCTTTAAATTAGATTGCTTACAATTATATGGCTGAAAAGTACATTGCTTAAAATTACATTTCCTTAACCAGTAGACTGTGGAAAAACCCAAAGTTAGTCTTATTGCTGATCGGCGGTAGCATATAGGTTATATTACATTTCTTTACATTGCATTGAAAATAATCCACAAATTATTTTGTTCTCCGTTTTAAACGAAAAAGAAAAAGAAACTAAACCATTCCCCGAGTGTTTGAAGCAGAGAAAATGGAATTAAGGAAAGTATTAGGGAAAGTATTAAGGAAAGTACCAAAAACAGTACACAAGAAAAGATAGCAGTACCTAAATACAAGTAGCTATACAATTACACGGAACACAGCCATTTTTTCGTTCAATTTTAGATGTAAAAGGGGATAGTTTTTTTTAAAAAAGGGGATTTTTTCATGAAAATTGAGCCAAAGCAACTCAAGAAAACAACAATTTAATAAATAAAGATATTTCTTCCATAAAAGGGGATTTTGAAAAGAAGAAAAAAGGATAACATTGTAATATTTAAAAACTTTAACAACGTTAGATAATTTCTTGATGTTAATTTAAAAAATCATAATTGATTTCCTTTCATTCAATGAGTTTCCCCTGATCTCCTTGAGAAAAATAGAAAAATTTCCATAATATTTTATGTGTGTGTTAAAAAAAGTGATTTTTTCAATATTTTCGATGTTGTATGGTTTATTGTTTTGGCTTTAATTATAAGAATTTGAATTAGATTTCAAAAAATGAATGTTTTTTAATTAATGGTCTTAGATTTATTGCAAAAATAATTTTCTGTAGAATTTAAATTACTCAAGGTCATTATTTTCAATATTCAATCCATTTCAAGTATTTTGAAGTAATTTTAAATATTTTTAATTTTTTAAGTACTCTGAAGTATTTTAAATGGGTACTTTTAAAACAATTTGAAAAACTATATTATTTTTAAATGTTTTTATACTTTATTTAATGCTTAAAATAGTAATATTTTTAAATACTTTGCAATATATTGAGAGTCTTTTAAAGTAATTTTAAGTATATTTAAATATTATCGAATACTTTTTAATATTTTTAAATCTTTTTGGGTGTTTTTAAATATATTGAAGTATTGGGAAGTATTTGAAAATATTTTAAAGTATTTTAAAGTAATTTAAAGTATTTTAAAGTATTTTAAAATAATTTAAAGTATTTTTAAATATTTTTAAGTATTTTGAAGAAGGTCTGAAGTATTTTGAAGTAGTCTGAAGTATTTTAAAGTAGTTTTAAGTATATTTTAGAAAGTTTTAAAGAAATTTTAAACTTGGAATAGTTGAGGTTTTCTTACGACTGGATATATTGTAATTTTAAAATTAAAGAAATAAACGCATTCTCCGGACAAAGATTTACTTAAGATTTATTTACTTGTTTATTACTACTTAATTAATTTATTTACTCGTTTAATAACATGAAATAAATCTTATTCAAATCTTTGTCTGGTGAATGCGTTTATTCCTTTAACTTCAAAATTTTAAACATTTATAAATATTCATAATACATTTTTAAATGTATTATGAAGAATTTAAAAATTTTCTGAATTATTGGGAAGTATTTGGAAATATTTTAAAGTAGTTTTAAGTATTTCGCAATATTTTAAAGACATATATTTTAAATAATTTTAAATACTTTGAAGTATTGGGAGTGTTTGGAAATATTTCAAAGTAATCTTAAGTACTTTTAAATATTTTTACGTATTTTGAAGTAATTTTAAGTCTATTTAAATATTTTTAAGTATTTTGAAGTAATTTTAAGTCTATTTAAATATTTTTAAGTATTTTCAAATATTTTGATGTTTTAGGTATTTCTAATTGTTTTTAAATATTTTTACCTATTTTCAAATATTTTGATGTATTTTTAGGTATTTTGTAATATGTTGAAGTATTTTCAAGTAATTATAAGTAGTTTTGAATATTTTGATATATTTTTAAATATTTTGCAGTATGCTGAAGTATTTTCTAGTAATTTTAGGTATTTTTAAATATTTTAAAATATTTGGAAATATATACACCCAGAGAAATGGTATATTTGTCTCAGAATCAACTAACTTAATTATTTGTTCCAAATAAATTTTATTTGATTTAAATAAAAATTTATTTGATTTAAATACAAATTTATTATTTGATTTAAATAAAAATTCTATTTCTGCCAAATGAAATATTTATTTAAAACAAATAAATAATTTAATTGGTTCTGAGACAAATATACGGTTATTTCTTTCAAATAAATTATATTGAATTCAAATAAATCTTTTCTGGGTGTAGATATGCTTTTTTAGTAATTTTGAATATTTTAGAGGATTTTTAAGTATTTTGAAGAAATTATAAGTATTTTTAAATATTCTGATGTATTTTAAAGAAGTCTGAAGTATTTTAAAGTCGTCATGAATATTTTTAAATATTTTAATGTGTTTTGAAGTATTTTTGAATAATTTGAAGTATTTTAAAGTATTCTGAAATATCTTAAGGACATTGTAAGTTTTTTCAAATATATTGAAGAATTTTTGAATATTATGAAACATTTTGAAGTATTTGAAAATATTTTAAAGTTTTTTTTAAGTATTTTAAAATATTTTGAAGTATTGGAAAGTATTTGGAAATATTTTGAAGTAATTTTAAGTATTTTTAAATATTTTGAAGTATTTGGTGAAGTCTGAAGAATTTTCAAGTATTTTCAATTATTTTAAAGTATTTTTAAATATTTGAAGTATTTCTAAGTAGTTTGAAGAATTATTGTTGAAAAATTATTAACAAAAAATTTATTCAAAATTAGGGCAAAAGGGGGAAAAATATGTTATTTTAGGTGTTTTAGGGGATTTTCTTTTAAAAAAGGGGGAAAATAAACATTGAAAAAAAGAAGTATCGTTTTCAGTCCATTTTTGACTTGAACCGTTTACATAAGTATCAAATTGGATTGATTTTAAGACCAAAAAATGACTTCGTCTTGTTTTAAGCCACAAAATTAACTGATTGTGTAAACGGTTTAAGATTTCTTTTTTTCTGTGAGTGGAAAAGGGGAAAAAAGGGATTAGGTAAAAAAGAGGACGAACTGTGTTCCCTGCAATTATCAACACAGTTTACTTAAAAGAATCAAATTGATATCAAAAATATCAAATTGATGAAGATGTTTTGACCAATTTGATACTTTTTGGTATCAAGTTGATACACGCAAAAATAAGTACATGAAAATTTCCTTGACAGTACCCGATTTTTTGAATGGGATCCAAATTTGCAAAAATGTCAAATAATTTGTATGAACAAATTGAGAAAAGTCAATTAATTATTCTAGTACCACGGGTCCAGTACCAGGTATACTGGAATAATTCATTGACTTCTCATTTAATTTTTCGAGCAAATTTCATTTTTTTGCACGTATATTATTTGACATTTTTGCAAATTTAAGTCCCATCCAAAACTCGAGTACTGTCAAGGAAATTTTCACGTACTTATTTTTTCAGTGTACTCTCTAAATCTGAATTAGTAGTTTTTTTACTCTTCAAGAGTGCGGATTCGTTTACCCTTTGAAATAGTAAGAAATTTGACTATTAATTAGTAGAAAACTATACTAATTGGTAGTGGAAAATTACTAATTTGAAATGGTAAATTATTTTACTTACTATTTAAAATTAGTAATTTTCTACTACAAATTAGTAATTTTCTACTACCAATTAGTAGCTTTCTACTAATTAATAGTCAACTTTCTTACTATTTCAAAGGGTAAACGAATCCGCACTCTTTCAGATTTAGAGAGTACTTTCAAGAAAACTGGGAGAAAAAGCTATGAATATACTCATTAATAACATAGACTGATTTACAAGTTTCACAGTCAATGTCGCAAATATTTATGAAAGGAGTGTGTGCAGCCAGCAAGAATTTGACACAAGGGGAACCGCGAGTGAAATGTAACAATGCAATGGCTGGTGGAAATAACGTAACGGCGGAAGTGGAGTTCTAAGAAAAGCGTGGGGGCAGTCGTTTAGTCTGCAAACAGCTGAGTCTGTTAACAGCAACAGCTGACTTGACGTGAGTTGATGTTGCAAGAGCGAGATCTTTAAAATCACGTGAGATTTTAAAAAGCAAGAGATTATCGTTTTAACGTGATTTTAATGGCTCCAAAAAATGTATACCAACGGCGGTAGGCATTTAAGAAAAAAACAGGAATACCTCGCAGCCAGGGATCGAGTTACTTGGCTTAAGACCGGCTTTCCTAAACTACACCCGGTATACAATAAATTAAACATTCGAAAGTTTAGTACAGTCAAGTTGGGCGGCACCTGTGTCTTTTCAGCGATGCTGGAGGATTCATTAAATCGTAGATTCGTAGATATACATATAT
Source organism: Ganaspis sp. Gsp50 (assembly GCA_011057455.1). Classification (NCBI taxonomy): domain Eukaryota; kingdom Metazoa; phylum Arthropoda; class Insecta; order Hymenoptera; family Figitidae; genus Ganaspis; species Ganaspis sp. Gsp50. The sequence goes on from WNHD01001248.1 coordinate 8,843, forward strand.
ATTATGTTTGTTATATACATACGTCATATATATGCGTTTGTTTATGTACATGCTTATAATAGATAATAGATACATAGATAATAAGATACATAGATAATAGATACATAGATAATAAGATACATAGATACACTGAAAAAAATAAATAGCTGATTCAGACAACGTATGGCAGTTCCACCAATACATGTAGCTAATTTAGTCATAATTGTGACTAGGTTAGGTACACGTATTGGTGGAACTGCCATACGTTGTCTGAATCAGCTATTTATTTTTTTCAGTGTAAATACATAGATAATAGATACATAGATAATAGATACATAGATAATTGATACATACATAATACACTGTAAAAATAAGTGTCTCAATTTAAGACGTTTTTTCCCCACTTTTGAAACATTTAACGTCAAAAAGCACGTCAAACGTTTCAAAAGTGAGGACAAAACATCTTAAATCAAGACACTTGTTTTTACAGTGTAGATACATAGACAATACTCTCTTAAAATGAATCAGCGAAGTTTCAATGATTCATATCAAGCCACTACACATTACACATTCGTTTTTTGTTATGATGTTTGTAAAAACGTAAAAATTAGTCAACCGAAATTGTAAACGATCCAACAAAGTTGGTATACACCACTAAAAGTAAATATACCTACTGAATTCGTTGCGTTTTGATTTAGAATAAGATTAGTGAAATTGAATTCAAGAATGTGTCAAGAGCTGCTTCCGGAAAGATTGAAGATATTGCGTAAGGTAAGAGACATGTATGCCCTTTATGAAATATGAACACGCAGAAACGTCAAGTCGTAAATTTTCCGGCTCTGCAAGTGAAAATGTAGATTTTGGTGAAGTAATTTAAATTTAGTGGCTCGGTTTGTGGACTGGCCGAAACTCGCGAGTTCCATCATAAAATTCGTACAACTCAAGTCAGGCGTGCAATCTCCCAAGTGCATAAAAATATATGGTAATTTATTGGTCAATGAATCATATTATAAATTGTATTTACTGTGTATTGATATTTTCAAGGATGTTTGGTTATTTGGACGAGAGAGCATTGATGGATTGAGCTTATTATAAGCTCTATGTATCAATGCAATGATCTAAATATCTATCAATGTTGTGATGTATCTACTATGTATCTTGTACCGTTTTTATCTATGCTCTATATAATCTGTATGTGCTCTGTATATCCATATATGCACCATTATATATATATATATATCCATTATATCATTATTATATATATATCCATTATATCATTATTATATATATATCCATAAATGTACGCTTTGTATCATCGTATATATATATAGATATATTTTAGAGGACATGTAGATAATAGAGAGCATAGATAGTTGGTACTTGTATATGGATATATGCAGAGGATATATAGATAATATAGAGCAAGGGAAGTAGTACATGGCATCATGAACAAATAGTAATAAAAGTATAAAGAATAAAAGTATATAAAAAGAACATAATAGATGCTATAAAGGTCGTAATAGATGCTCTAGATGCTAGAAAACATAATAGATAGTATAGAGGTCATAACAGATGCTGCTATAGATGCTAGAAAACATAATTGATGCTATAGAGGTCATAATAGATGCTGCTATAGATGCTAGATAACATAATAGATGCTATAGAAAACATAATAGATGATATAGAGTACATAATAGATGGTATAGAGGCCGCAATAGATAGTATAGATGTTAGAAGACATAATACATGCTAAAGGATATAACAGATGGTACAAAGAACATAATGAATGCTATAGAAGACATGATAGATGGTATAAAGAGCATAATAGATACTACAAAAGATATAATAGATCGTACAAAGGTCATAATAGATGCTATACAAGCTAGAGGATATTATAGATGGTATAAGGGACAGAATATATGCTATAGAGGACAAAATAGGTGGTATAAAGAACGCAGTAGATGCTATAGGAGACATATTAGATTGTATACAGGTCATTAGAGATGCTATAGATGCTGGAGGACCTCATAGATGTTATAAAGGACAGAATATATGCTATAAAGGACAAAATTGATGCTATAGAGGACATTATAGATGGTATAGAGGTCATAATAGAAGCTATCAATGCTAGAGGGCATACTTGATCCTATAGAGGACGTCCTAGATTGTATAATGAACATAATAGATGTAATAGAGGACATAATAGGTGACATACAAAGGACATCGGCGCCCAAAGACATCATAGGTGGTATGCAGGACATCATTGTTGGTATTTAGAACATCATAGGTATATAGAACATCATAGGTATATAGAACATCATAGGTATATAGAAAATCATAGGTATATATAGAAACATCATTCATGGTATATAGAACATCGTAGATGGTATATAGAACATCATAGATAGTATATAGAACATAATAGGCGATACTAAAGACATACATCCATGCTTTACACACATAGAACCAAAAAATGAAAATCTACAAATTGTATAAAGTACATATAATCACACTAAAGAGTCATCTAAAGAAGAATTTACGCACGCGTAAATTGCATTATAACCAAAAATCCATAGTACACATTTGTAGACACTATTAAGCAGAAATTGATGGTATAAAGGACACATTACATATCACGAATACCACATACATGCACATTATTAACAAGACTGCCCTATATGAGGATGCAAAATCACGTAAACTTCTGTTCAAAACGTTCTTCTACATTCCTGCTAATCAATTAACAGTTTGAAGCATAAACAGGTAGAAATATAGACAGATTGAAGCATAAACAGGTTGAAATATAGACAGGTTGAAGCATGAACAGGTTGAAGCATAAAAAGGTTGAAATATAGACAGATTGAAACATAAACAGCTTAAAATATAAACAAGTTGAAACATAATGAGGTTGAAACACAAAAAAGTCGAAACCATAAACAAAAACAGCCTAAACCAATTTCTACTGATAATGAAGAGAGTTGTATACATAATAGCAAAGTTGATGAACAAGCAAGATGAGAAGGTGAAGATTAGCATTTGGCAGTAGTAGTTCTGAATGAGTTGGAGGTGATATTTGGTTCTGGTTTCGGAGACAAGTGCATTGAACAAGTCGGTACTGGGTAGACGAGGCGAAGATGAAACCTCAACGCGTGGAAGCTGCAGGATAAGAAAAGAGAGGAGAAGAGGATTCCTTTCACCTCCCACCACCCGTGGAGCATATAATGTCGTGGATGGAACGAAGCCGCGTTGCGGCACGAGCTTGGTCGGATGCCGCCGTGAAGTGTGCTGCGGGTCAGCTCGGTCATCGGCCCCCGTATAAGCCCTTCAAGGGCCAGAAACAAGAATACGTGAACGTTTCTGGTTTCTGCACTTGCGACACGCCTGCGCTTTCGCACATGTTCGATCAAGCGACGCCTCTTTAAATTTCCCGCTCAACCTGTCTCCTCCAACTGTCGTTGAATCCTCTGTTACCAAATACTATACAGTACATTACACCTCAGACCAATAAACACAACAACAAAAAAATACAGTACATTACACTTCAGACCAATAAACTCAACAAAAAAAAAATACAATACATTACACCTCAGGCCAATAAACACAAAAAAATACAGTACATTATCGTGCACTTGTTGTATAAAACATCTCAACCAAATTGTTTCGTGTCTCAGGACAACAATTTCCTAACCTTGACATTCATCATTTTAGCCACAGCTTTTTGTTCGTAAGGCAACAATCGTAACGACTTTGACCCCTTCCTAGAAAGTGCGCGTGGGCCCTCGACTTGGGTGGGCGTGAGGAGAAGAGGATCTAAGAAGCTTCGATTACATAGAGCAGAGATACTCGTCTCATTGCGTAAGAGTTTAATTTCTGTATATTCGCGACTTGAATATTCTGTCGCAAGTAGAGATGATGCGTAGGCATTTTTCTCTGAAGAAATCGTGAAACGACAAATGATGCTTACAAAAAAAGCTGAATGGGCGTTACTTTGGAATTCATTGTGAAACTAATTTTAATATTATTGTTTGGCATTTCAGAAATACGAATCGAGGTAAAATATTCCACTGCTTATGTAAATCAAGACATGTATCAAAATACACTTATGTTAGTAAGCAAGTGTATACGGAAGATGGAATACGAACGAATAATGTATACTACATTCGTTAAGCATTATTTGCCATGTATCTATGTGAGATTTGCTATGTACCTATGTGAAAGCTTTGTATTTATGTAACATTTGCTATACCTATGTGAAATTTGCTATGTACCTATGTAAAAGCTATGTACCTATGTAAAAGCTATGTACCTATGTAAAAGCTATGTACCTATGTTACAATTTGCTACGTACCATCTGCTATGTGGTATTAGCTATATTACAAAGTGCTATATACCATTTGCTGTAGTGTTTGCTATGTACCTTTTGCTCTATATGCTACTCAATTTATCGCATTTCCTAAAGCAACAAATAAATCTTGAGGGGCTAAGCGACAAAAGAGAGTGTGAAAAGTTAGAAATTCTTTTCGAATGCAACGAATGAGATTTTCTGCACTCGACACGTAAACAGCGAGATGAACAGAAGCGGCACAAGGCATAACTCATCACTGCATATATAACTCTCGTAGCAATTGTATAAATAGGACGACACAATTTTCTGGCTTTTGCACCTGTTGACGGTTATTGCAGTATGACCTATGCTTCCGTTAAAATTATGCCAGACGGTCACAGTCTTAATTTAGAAGTTACTATTTAGTAACTTTAATCACTAAGATTTCCACAATCCTCTAAATCCACACAGCCAAACGAAAACCCCAGCCTGTCTTCCCGACTTTCACAAAAGATCCAATATTTCCAAAAGATGCTATCAAACGACCCAACATTTCCAAAAGATGCTATATCAAAAGGTCCAACATTTCCAAAAGATCCAATATTTCCAAAGGACCCGATTTTCCAAAAGATCCGATATTTCCAAAGGACCCGATTTTCCAAAAGATCCGATATTTCCAAAAGGAGCGATTTTCCCAAAAGATACGAAATCCACAAAAGAAAGATTCACACATACATCAAGAGAAGTAAGACCAGAAATTCAAGATATGATAATCATAGAAACTAGGTCGGTGTTTTCTCTCCTATAGCTAAGCTATGTATTGCCAGATCTGGATCTCCTTAAAGAAGTCAAGGTATGTATGAAAAAATAAACATAAAATGAATTTGATTACATTTTGTAGAATTTGCGCTTTTGGTATGGCCTGGGGCTTCTTAGACTCAGTGTGTTGCTCGTACTCTTTCGACAACCTGATTTCTACAACCGGCCATAAAGATTGCAAATAAGCATGGCTATGAGCACGCGAGTGTGAAATATGAATGACAAGAGACATAGACGATGGATATGATAATACGTCAAATGACTGGTAGATGCAACGAAAACCTAGCCCATGCAATTAATCAAAATTTCTAAAGTTCAAAGCAGCATTTGTGCGATAAATCATGTTGCAAGTTAGCAGCTTTTTTCGGACGTTGTGGAAACCTTATATTGCCCAACAGTTGGGGATATTAAGAATAATTTATATTTATATTTATTTAAATAACATTCAAAATGATAATTTATGGTATGAATGAATTGTGTATAAAGCATTGAAGAGAAAATTAATTATGGTTTGAATGAATTGTGTATAAAGCACTGAAGAGAAAATTATTTATGGTTTGAATGAATTGGGTATAAAACATTGAAGAGAAAATTATTTCGTTAAGCATTAAAGAACCTTGGGTAAAATGTTTATTCAATGTCACGAAAATATTACGCAAAATTTCATGAATCGAATGATTAACACTTGACGCAATAAAGCTTCAAAAACACTCCAATCAATCATAAAGCGAAATGAAAGTAACAGTGTCGATTGTGACTTTTATCGACGAAAAATATCTTACTTTCGAGAACATACACAGATAGACACAAATCATATGTTTGTTTATACCTATAGGTAGAGCTATAGGTTTATATCTATAGGTACAGGTATCTATAGGTACAGGCTCGCCTACAGGTGTATATAAAAGTATGATAACTATAAGTAACTTTTGTATATGTACCTATAGGTATATTTATATACTTCATATATTTTTCTGATATATACCTATAAAAGGTATGATTAAAAGTATGATTATAGTAGATAGAAAGGTATGATTAAAAGTATGATTATAGTAGATAGAAAGGTATGATTAAAAGTATGATTATATTAGGTAGAAAAATATGATTAAAAGTATGATCATAGTAGATAGAAAAGTATGCGTCAAAGTATGATTTGTACACACGCCTCTAAAAGTTCCTGTACAAGAATTTTAGAAGCAAAGTTAAAAATAGCAAAAAGAGCGTATGAGCCGGTTAAAGATAGATTAAAAAGACAATTTTCTCAGTGAGCGCAATTTAAATTGAGGTCAATGTACAAGAGTAATTCACAATTGAAAATTCCTCGGCCGGTGACATGAGAAATCGGCAGATTGCGCAAAGTCGTAAACAGTAAAAGGCCATAAAGTACTCAATAACAGTGACAATCGCATATCGTAGCCGGTATCTTTAGAAGTTAAAGAATTCACTACCATAAAAATCTCATGAAACTATCGTAAAGATCTTACCGAAACAATGATGCTGATTGGTTTGGTATAATTTCAACTTTCCGAGGAATCTTTAAAACGTTTCTTTTGATTGAATAGGACAAAATTTGCAGACGTCGAGAGTTGCTCAATGCTTCTTGAATTTCACATCCAAGTTTCGGTTAAGAATTCAAAGAGACGTGTCAAGAATACATAATACCAATGTGTACGGAACTTGGTATGTTTTTAGGAAGTAGCTACGATTTCAACGAGTAGCTGTGGTTTCAGCATGTAAATTATTTCGAGTGACTACGAATGAGGGTTTGATGAAAACTTGGTTTGGAGATGAGATTGTTTCAACATGTTGCTAGGTAGGTTTAAGAAGTTGCTATATGGGTTTAAGAAGTAGCTATGTGGTTCGAGGAAGTAGCTATATGTGGATTTAAGAAGTAGCTATGTGGATTCAAGAAATATCTATGTGGTCTTAAGAAGTAGCTATGTGGTTTCAGGAAGTAGCTATGTGGGTTTAAAAAGTTGCTATGTGGGTTTAAGAAGTTGCTATGTGGGTTTAAGAAGTAGCTATGTGGTTCCAGGAAGTAGCTATATGTGGATTTAAGAAGTAGCTATGTAGATTTAAGAAGTAGCTATGTAGATTCAAGAAATATCTACGTGGTCTTAAGAAGTAGCTATGTGGTTTCAGGAAGTAGCTATGTGGGTTTAAAAAGTAGCTATGGTTGCACGATATAGCAATGTGGTTTCAAAATGCAGCAATGGTTGCACAATAAAGCTATGTAGGTTTAAAAAGTATCTATGTGGTTTCAAGAAGAAGCTATAGTAGCACGATATAGCTATGTAAATTCAGGATGTAGCTATGGTTGCAATTTACAGCTATGTGGTTTCAAAATGTAGCCTATAGGTTGCAATTATAGCTATACTTTTTGAGGATGTAGCTATAGTTATAATATAATATACAGCTATATCTTAGAACCACAGCTATACAGCTTGCAACTATAGCTATATGGTTTTATGATATACAGTTACAATACGTAGTTACAGTTGCAATACATAGCTATATGGTTTCAATATATTTCTAAGATTTCAAGATACAACTAAAGTTTTACGATATAACCACTACTTCAACAAGTACCGATTTCAAAAAGAAAGTAATCCATCTCTTAAACTGAAGAAAGCCGATGAGGAAATTGAAGAAGATATGAATGAATGTATTATTCAATACAAGAAACATCTTCATACCGAAGCCAAGAATCTGTGATTGTTGTAATCAAACTTCTGTCGAGAGGTTAACTGCAGCATGTCACGTGACAGACCCACACGACTGAAAGAATAGTATATGTATGGTAATATCAGACATTAGAGAACCAAAGGCTATATGCAGTTCATAAAACTAGCACGACCTAAAGATTCAGCCCTTTTGTTCCATAACTGACCTATGACCGTGTTCCCGCCACACTTCTTGATTAGACACATCTAGATTGTCACTACATACGAAATATATGTGTATAAATTATGTACTATCACATACCATCACATACTATCACATAATATCACATACCATCACATACTATCGCATAATATAACATACTATCACATAATATAACATTTACTATCACATAATACAACATACTATCACGCATTTTTCACCTTATGATCTTACAAAATCACGTGAGTCAAAATTTTTCAAGACCTTTTGTAACATAAAAATGTCGGAAAAATGGGAGTAATAGAAACGAAGGTAAATTTGTGTTTCAAGTGCGTAAAGTTCCGTTATGGGAGTCGCTTTCCCTAAGTCGATGCACTTGAGAAGAAATTGTGCAAGGTAGATGGCAGAGAGGAAGAAAGAGAGAGTATATTGCGAGTAGCACATGAGCTCTCCCTCTCTGTTGTACTGGTACATCCATTCACGTCGGTATTGTTGCCAGTGAGGCGGTGAATGTCTCTAAAGGGAATCGCGACCATGCCCATGGAGATCAACAAGTCGACTCGTGTTTCTCAACTATATCCTTTTAGGGCAATCCCAGCAGCCGTCGATGCTGGATCCGGCACCCCACACGCGTACCAGACACACAAGAGGAGGTCCATTCCTCCCAAAATCATCATCGCACAAATTGCAAGCGTGAGAATTCTCAACACATTATAATCCCATTAAAGCTCGCAACCTTTCTCACAATCAGCCATTTTTATTATGCACTTACGTAGACACAAATGCGTGCACTGCAGGCCTTGTCTACCTTTTATTAGTCATAGAAAATACTCCGCGCAATTATGCCAGATCATGCGTGAAATTTCCGAGTGACGTGACTTCACGCAAAACGTCAACTGACGAAACAGTCACTGATGAAACAATAGCTAAACAAGTGCTAAAACTGTTGATGGAATAGTAACTAATGAAACAGTATATAGCTTACGGAATAGTGCATTACTAAACAACATAGCTTACAGAATAGTACATTACTAAACAACATAGTTTACGGAACAGTACATTACTAAACAGTACAACTTACAGTGTAACTAATGAACCATAGCTTACCGAATAGTAACAAAATTACAGTAATTAAAGATGATAATTACATGGCGAAACGATTTTACGAAGAAAAAATTTCGGTACCGAATCGTACGGATCTCTTTGCACTACAGAGTTTATTTGAGAGGACTGAAATAAGGACATGGACATGGCTGGTTGAGAGACCATGTGAGAGATGTGTTTACAAATGCGCGGACACGTGACCAAGCAGAAGAAATTCTTATAGGTCCCTGCCCTAAGCAGAAACGATCGACCGACGTTTTCAGCTTGGTCATTATACGTGTAGTAGATATAGTAATATATAACGACACAAGAAACCGCTCTTAACGAGTTGGCGCAGAATGGAAAGCTGAAAAAAGTCATGACTGGTTCGTTCTATGTCGAGTGGCTGTTTATTATCGCCTTGCTCTGTGCATTCAACTTGAAAAAAAACTCGACGAATGTCTCGTCTATGAATAGTATCGCCTCCTTTCGGACCCCCGCAACTCAAATTCGCCAACAATCACTTTCAAGAAGCTGCCATTTCTCCCAATTTTAATCACTTTTATCACATTTTTAATTCCACAATTTCAATCAATTTATCAACAATTTCATCAATTTGTCCACAATCTGAAATGATTTATGAACAATTTTATCAATTTGTCCACAATCTGAATCAATTTATCCATCACTTGACCAATTTATCCACAATTTGATCAATTTTTCCAAAATTTGACAAACAGGAACACTTAAAGAAACATGAACTCTTGTGAGGTGTGCCACAAATCATAATCTTTAAAAGCCTGAGAGGGAATTTCTCTACAGGAGAATTCAATTTTCAGTCATAGTGTCTTTAAGGAAACTGGATTTTTTAGAAAGTGAGAGAATCACTTGGAAAATTTCCCTTCAAGAATTTCTTGGCATAACGTGTACTCGCGTAATTTTCAAGAATAAAAGTGCGTAATCTTTCTCATTAAAGATGATTTATGGATTCAATGACTTTGAGTAGATCATCTAATGCCGTGTAATTCGACTTAAATGGTTAAACACTGATAATTACGTTTCGTAATTTAGGTCCAGTGAAACTGATTCAATGGCCTATATGCTATTGATAAAGAACTAAACATGATACAATTATAGTAAAGATCTTATAAAACATCATATAAGACCTTATAGAACATCTTATAAGACCTTATAGAACATTTTATAAGACCTTATAGAACATTTTATAAGACCTTCTAACACGTCCTATAAGACCTTATAACACATCCTATAAGACCTTATAACACATCATATAAGACCTTACAAGATGTTCTATCTTCTAAGATAGAATCTTGTACATCTTATAAGACCTTATAGAACATCTTATGAGATCTTATAGAACATCTTATAAGACCTCAAAGAACATCTTATAAGATCTTATATAGAACATCTTATAAGACCTCAAAGAACATCTTATAAGATATTTACTGTAATCGAATTTGGAATAATATCACGAGAGATGAAAACAACCTGAAGAAGATCTATAAGATCCGGAAAATTTATCTAAAATCGTAAAATTTCTCTAAGATCGGAAAATTTTACGTATCACAAGAAGCCACGGAATAACTATGTTGAAATTGAAACGCATTTGTCAGTTTACAATTTCGAAATCTCGTAAGCATACGTGCCATATTTATAAATTAGTTTTCCATAATGTATGCGGCTATGGTACTTTGTTAGTAAAGATAATCACTTGAAAGTAACTGTCGATCGTTTTGTTAGTTAAGAGGCACATTGATGCCACAATACTCATTACTGTAGTCATTTACAACTAATGAAACAGTAATGCAAAGTAATGAAACAGTAATTCAAAGCAATAAACCAGTAACGTGAAAGAAAACAGTCATACCAAACGAGTAATGCAAAATGAAAAGAGTAATACCAAATAAATGATGCAAATTGAAGGATGAGCGAAAATGTGAACGCTGCAAGAGTGAAACAATGATTCAAACTGAAACAAAAATGCAGTGAAACTAAAATGCAGTGAAACAAAAATGCAGTAAAACAAAAATGGAGTGAATCAAAAATGCAGTGAAACAAAAATGCAAAATGAAGCAAAAAATGATAAACATACATATTTTCTGCATATCAAGGGACAAACCTCCATCTGAGAAAAGAGGCAATTTAGATACTATCATTGCGTGAAGATCTATCAGATACAAGATACCATCGGATATCAACACTTGTAAAATATTTACATCCGCCAACTTGTTATATTTGATAGTTATCTTCATCAATTATGTATCAAACGGTACTTTTCCTAATGGCATTCTACACTCTCAGAAGATAATAAACATAATTGTTGAAATTTAAATATCCAAGTCTGTTATCTAACTTTCTCATCTAAGCTGATCATTTTACGTGTAACTTAATTCGGATAAAAATAATGTACAGCTGATTTGGACTAAGAGAATTGTGAAACAATGTTACAAAGATAATTTAAGCTCCCACACTTGCGGCAGTGTATTAGATTTTTTTTCTTCAACATCGTCAAAACTATGTACGCTATGATGGCCTACAGCTGTAGTCTGTATAGCTATGTAGGCTGATAGCCCATATCTATGTAGGCTTAGATCTCACATAGCTATGCAGACTCATAGCTCATAGCTATGTAAGTTTATGTATATAGCTATGTAGGTTCATAGATTGTAGGTCCATGTAGCTATGTAGATTCATAGCTCATAGCTATGAGGGTTAATGTAGCTATATATGATCATATAGCTATGAGGGTTAAAGTAGCTATGTAGGATCATATAGCTATGAGGGTTAAAGTAGCTATGTAGGATCATATAGCTATGAGGGTTAAAGCAGCTATGTAGGATCATATAGCTATGAGGGTTAAAGTAGCTATGTAGGATCATATAGCTATGAGAGTTAATGTATCTATGTAGGTTCATATAGCTACGTAGGCTCATAACTCACATCTATGAGGGTTAATGTACCTACGTAGACTCATAGTGTATAGCTTTTAGGTTCATATAGCTCGCTAATATACCTATTGAGACATTCAAGGAACCCCGACTGCAGTGAATTAAAACTAAATCTAGAGTATCATCACAAAATACATATTTTACAGACAGCACACTAAAAACTGAAAATTTTAGAGCAAAAAGTTCACACCTTTGATACAAGTATAAAAATAAATCTCAATTTCCCGCTGAGAAATACATAACCAGAAGAGAGTGTTGAAATAATTGAATTCAAGCTGTGTTATCGATATAACAGTTGCTGGTCTTTGGCAGATTGTCAGAAGTGCAGCATTCTACTCATGGTGAGGCAAGTTACTTGTAAGAGTCGAAGCAAACGCGAAACGGCAAAGCAAGGCGATCAAAACGGGCCTCAGGCCGTTCACGAGAAGGAATGCGGCCGCATTGAATCAGTGGGGCGGGGGCTGCAAGGACAGGCGTGCAAGCAAACCAGGGTGGGGACATCAAGTCACTATGTGAGGGCTTTTGCAAAGGACAGAGAGGGGGGATGTGTGTGTGAAACACTGATCCGCACTATAGCCATGGTTTCCAACTTTTCAATATACTTTTTACACCTTACAATCTTACAATCTTACATCCTTACAATCTTTCTATCTTTCTATCTTTCTATCTTTCAATCTTTCCATCTTTTAATTTTACAAACTTTCAATCTTGCAATCTTACATTCATCCTACCATTCATATCTTCAATGCTCAAGGTCGTCCATTATTATAGCAAAAGTCCATTTAATTAACACTTTTGAACGAATCTACTATCTATCGCCTCTGGATACTATAAAACAAAAATTTGGAAAATCCGCTTAATTGGATAACCAACATCTTTCATGTATGAGAATACAAAAAAAAGGAACAAATTTGAAACAAAAAGAACTTTTCTGCAAAAGCAACTTCTTCACAAAAACAACTTTTTTACAAAAGCTACTTTTTTACAAAACCAACTTTTTTACAAAAACAACTTTTTAGTGAAACTATAGCCTTTTTGCGAAAACATCTTTTTCAGGGGAAACAACTTTTATAGTTTTTAACACTTTGCATACAATTTTTCAAATGAAGGAAGATTTTGCATATTAAAATATTTGTTGATCTTGTGATCATCAAACGAAAAGGTCAAGTGGCTACGATTCAGTTATTTGCATAAAAAATCGTGTTGTGTGTATAAATTTAGAGATTGCACAATATGAGAAGATAACCGCAGTTGTCTATTTCGTGTTTCTTGTGTAAATATAATCTTGTGGTTCGAGATATTTTTGCGCGGAGGAGATTTTTCGTGGTCTAAAAAGTGCCAAGAAATTTCTCCAAGTCATCATGACGCACTTTTTGATTATTGCTACTGCTGGCAGGATATTGTGGTTATTACATTTTGTATTTCATTTTCAGTTAAAGACTTAATCGGACCCATCAACACGAGAGAACAACATTACAATTCATTGGAATATCATAAAATAATTATTATGAACACGGTAAAATAATGATAATGAACATCATAAAATAATGATCATGAACATCATAAATTAATGATAATGAACATCATAAAATAATGATCATGAACATCATAAATTAATGATAAAGTATATCATAAATGGCGCAAAATAACGTTTCCCTTTCATTCTGCATGCAAAGCTTACGTATTTTTTTCCTTTCAATTGGTCAGTGTCAATGCCAAGTGATAAGAACACATTTATCATATCAATTAACTTGGGTAGTAGGAATTCTCGTACAGCTTATTGTTCAGTTCGATTGCGAGACTTTAATAGAAAACTTTTACTGCAAGAATGTGTTTTTTACGTCTTTTAGGAGGTCAACAAAGGATAATGAAATAGGGATCAAGGAAATGGCCACAATGAATAAGGAAATAGTCATAAGGAACAAAAATATGGTCATAAAGAACAAAAATATAGTCACAAAGGACAAAAGCGTGCTCACATAGAATGGTAACAACGAAAAATTAAAAAATCATAAGTCGAAGAGATCTATGTGGTTTCAAGATGTAGCTATGTGGTTTCAAGATGTAGCTATGTGGTTTAAAGAAGTAGCTATGTGGTTTCAAGAAGTAGCTATGTGGTTTCAAAAAGTAGCTATGTGGTTTAAAGAAGTAGCTATGTGGTTTCAAGAAGTAGCTATGTGGGTTTAAAAAGTAGCTATATGGTTTCAAGAAGTAGCTATGTGGGTTTAAAAAGTAGCTACGTGGTTTCAAGAAGTAGCTATTTAGTTTCAAGATTCAAGCTACAGTTGCAATACGTAGTTATAGCTGCAATATACATAGCTATATATGGTTTCAACATGTATCTACGGTTGCAGGATATAACTAAACTTATATCGATCTTAAAAGTCCATAAATGGTCAAAAAAGCCAATTAAATGATCAAAAATATGCATAAAATGTCCATAAAGGTCAACGAATTAGTCTCAAAGATCAATAGCTTCTTCAGCACAACCAAAAATCACCTACACTTGTAATTAACAAGAGTTCACCTACATTAAAAATGTTCGAAGCACAAATACTAAAAGCAACGCCTGCTTCTTACACAACTGCTTTAATTTTGCGTGAAAAGTGTGACATTAAATTCTGAAATTCCAGAAAATGAACAACACTAGGAAACTGAAAATACATTTGGACGGAAAGTGGAGCATCACTATGGTATATATAGTTGTCAGGGAAATGGCGCTTTTTCTCAAATAACTGTGCGGACCTCGAAATGTCCACTCGCGTATGAGCAGTTGACCCATTGGCAATCTCGTCCAAGTTTTCGTACGCAAGTTACGGTTTCGAAAGGACGCACCTGACGATGAGTTCTATTCGCGCTACTGGGTCACCGAGAAAGCTTGTCATGCTAGTTTGAAATAGATCCTTGGACGAGTTCGCGACCTGTTTAAATCCATCCAACATGCTACAATGTAGACAAGGATCTGCCATTTTCTTGTTGCAGCAGGACAAACTTTTCTTCTGCAACAAATCTTGCTACAAACACTCTTGCAACAAATCTTGCTACAAACTTTCTTGCAACAAACACCACGCACGTAGAGTTCATTGCAAGTTGAGTCCATTCCACCAAGAACAAATCAACTTTATGAAGCACATCAACTTTATGAAACTAATTCCAAGGCAAAAACACGAGGTTTCATCCAATTAAGTGGAAAAACACAGTTTGGGATGTGGCAGAATGTACTTTTTGGTTTCAAAGTGGCACTGTTTTGAAGTAGAACTATTTCAAAGTAGAATTTCAAAGGAGAATTTGAAATGAGAATTTGAAAGGAGAATTTCAAATGATAATTTCAAAGGAAAATTTCTAAATAGAATTTCAAAGTACTGTTGATATCATTACAAAGTATCATTTGAGAATGGTAATAGCTTGCCCTTCACTTGCAATTAAGTACCATCATACATGAATGAATCATGCAAACGTGATAATCAGTCAAACACGTGTCTGAACCTTAGATAATGCGAGCACGAAATGGAATAAGAAATCAACGGTTATGATGTCAACACTAAAGACCCTATTTTTCGGAAAATGGACATAATTACAGAGGTCGTTGCATGACAACTTTCGGAGATTTTTGCATTTGAGTTCGCACAATCTCTCATATTCAAAAGTAAACTAGAAGGATAAATGAAATTAACAAAATAAGAATGTGTTTGTATTAGTATACATTTGTGTATGCGTAGTATACACAACATTTGTGTATGCGCAGTATACACAACTTAGCAGACAAGGATGGCCAATGTGTACATTCTCCATCTCTCTATAGGTAAAAGTACAGAAAATTTTCATTACGTGACTGATTTTTCACTTTTACCAAATAGCCCAGTGAATGTATGTGCATTTAAATGCGCACATTTACCGGAATTTGTACTCTAAAAGTAACATTTTCGTATCTCTATTGGTCATAGAGTTAACCTATGGTTTAGTAGTTAACCTATGTCTCAACATTATAGAAGATATGTTCATATCTAGAAGATGGTTGTTACCTACGTAGTGTCATAGAGTTAAGATATGGTTTGTTTCATCATTACATAGATAACAACCATCTTCTATATTGTTGAAACAAACCGTAGGTTAATTCTATGATCAATACAATCTGGAAGATGGTTGTCACTTATGGCATGTTGAAACAAACCATAGGTTAACTATAGCCTATCAACTATATTATATAGCCTATAACTATAACCTATGAACTATACTATAGCCTTTAATTATAACCTATGAACTATACTATAGTCTATAACTATTACCTATGAACTATACTATAGTCTATAACTATAACCTATGAACCTGAGAACAATAAACACATGTATACATCCTACCAATAGATTATGTGAACTAGCTAATGAAATTTCAGATAATATTACCTTCTTTCGAAAGCAATGAAACAAGGTTTAACCTTCTACAACGAAATTTAAGATGTAAGTAAAATCTACTAAAAAAATCTACTTCATACTAAGACACATGAAGGGAACATTTCGGACAAAATCCTTTCGGATATACCAACCGTCGCGTATTCAACGCATCATAGAGTTAACCTATGTTCAACAAACCACAGTTTATTCCACGAAGAACACCAAAGAAAAATTTCTTGTTAAAAAAAAGAAAGTTGTCCTTGTCACCCAAAGAAGCTAACAAACACTACAATCGAGGACCAAAAACACCCATCATATCTTCGAGAACACTTACAACGGGAGCATTTCCGTGGTTTTATGAGGCTGTCGCTTATGTGGTGGACGGTTTGGAAAAAAAGGAATAAGCGACTGAGCTTTCTCCTTCGCTTTCCAAAGTCAAACGTGTTTCTGAGCGATCGATACGCATAAATAGTTATAAACATCGAAAAGAGTCGTTAACGAGCTACAATTTTGGACCAATTGAACTGAATGACTGAAGACCATTTTGGAAATGGAGTGACATAACCACGCACTGCTTTCGAGTAAATGGCAGAAACCCTATTATGGACTAGGTGATGGTAGTTTCCATCTATAATGACAAGCCGCAAAATAATTTCCGTCTACGAAAAATCGTTTACAATCACTGCGAAGGATATATGCGAGATTTATGATCCGGCTCCAATGAAGAAGGCTATGATGAAATTAGTACACACCGTAAAACACTTCTTGCGGTCAAAACATCTTGCCAAAGAAAGAACATAATGACAATTTTCTATATGAAGAACCTCATTCAGTGCATTAAACGCATATTTATGTCTTTTCGGATAAATCGAGTGCTATAATTTTCTACTTTTGGGTTTTTCTTGTATAGTCTTAGGGTTTTAGTTCATAATTTTGGCTTTTCAGTTTATAATTTTAGGTCCTAAGTTCATATTTTTGTATTTTCGGTTCATAATTTTGGGTTTTCAGATCATAATTTTGGTTTTCGGTTCATAATTTTGGGTTTTTAGTTCATAATTTTGGTTCTTCGGTTCATAATTCTGGCTTTTCAGTTCATAATTTTGGTTTTTCGGTTCATAATTTCGGCTATTAAGTTTATAATTTTGGTTTTTTGATTCATAATTTCGGCTACTAAGTTTATAATTTTGGCTTTTCGGTTCATAATTTCGGCTACTAAGTTTATAATTTTAGTTTTTCGGTTAAAAATCTGAAAGGTTTTGCTTTCATTTCCTGTGGAAAATAAATGTTCAAGTTTACAATTCCAAGAACGATGATGAATAATTGATTCATCTATAACTTTCTTCGTACAATGCTGGCAATGTGAGTTAAAAGGCATGTTATTAAGTTGTAACAACTTCCAATTGGAAAATTGAGATAAATCAGTGCATATAATTGCTTTTCTTGATACATTCTAAAAGTGAGTCTCGCGGAAACGAGTTTAAGCTTATATTTTCGAAAGTGACGAATTGTAACCATTTTTACTCCACTTCTACTATATTTTATATATTCTACTATATTTTCTGTATTGTACTATATTTTATATATTCTACTATATTTTCTGTATTCTACTATATTTTCTGTATTCTACTATATTTATATTTTCTGTATTCTACTATATTTTCTGTATTCTACTATATTTTATGTATTCTACTATATTTTATATACTCTACTACATTTTATATACTTTACTATATTTTGTATATTCTACCATATTTTATATACTCTACTACATTTTATATACTTTACTATATTTTGTATACTTTACTATATTTTGTATATTCTACCATATTTTATATATGTGACACGATCTGAAGAAAGGGACCTTACAAGCATTTGAAATTAGGTTAAATTTTCTGACAGTTTTAACTTAATTATTGCTTCCCTTTTAATTATTTG